>CM053511.1:3976549-3995299 GCA_028627145.1 Eidolon dupreanum | reverse complement strand
GTGTGTGTGTGTGTGTGTGTGTGTGTGTGTGTGTGTAAACATGCATTTTCATTCAGAAACCTATAGGGCACTTGGCCTTAGTCATATATACATGGTACATATACATTTAAGTTCAGTGTCATGCCCAGCATTGTCTAATCCAATGCAGTTCAGAATCTCCTTGCTCATGTCCATTATCTTATGAACGTATTTTGGGGGCACTTTTAATAATTGGTGATAGGAAGCATCGTGGTGTCCTGCGATTGATAATTACATAATAAGCATATAACTGATAAAGGAGATACTCTGAAATTCTTAAGCTTTACATATATTTACTAGTCAAAGAGGAGAAATAAAATTACTTTGGTATCGGGGGGGGGGACTAAGCTCCCACCGACTCAGAGGAGAACATTTCCCTTCTGGTTGTGTGGCTCTGGGCAAGTCACCCAACTCCCTTAGGCTCGGTTTCCTCACCTGGGAAATGGGGATACCATTCCCCTCCTGGCCAGGCGTGCTCAGCGCCAATAGAGTTGGGACATGCGGTCACCAGGCAACTTGGTGACTCGCCCGCAACGGAAGCAGCACTACTCGAATCGGAGCCTGTGTCGCGTTGTTTGGGGCTCGCTAGGGAGGCCGGGGGAGCTCTGAGGGCAGAGGAGCCCTGGCCGCTTCCTTAGGCCTCCCACGCACACTCTCCATGCCGACACCGAGTGGATGAAAGCCGTTTCAGATTCAACTTACCCAAAATCTCCGTCGCACTTTCCAAATTTTTAAACATCCCATTGAAGAATGTGCTATCTGAGTAGAAGGAGAGAAAACGGATTACAGAACCGTGGTTTCTCCCCTACCCTTTCCCCGTCCACCCTCTGGGTAAAGAGTAAATAAAACCCTTTCAAACCCTTTCTCCTTCTCTAAGGACAGATTTGACCTTGGTCTAACTTTCTAATAACACAGGTTACCATGGAGACCTGATAAGATGAAACGGGACCTGTGTTACCAGGCAACAATGCTCAATGATGAAAAAGGGTCCTGGGCAGTAAGATGAATCTGGACTGGCAGGAACTGTGGATGAACTACAAACACCAGGTGGGAGCCACCGTTTTGGGTCTCCCCCAGGGTGATGACTCCTGCACGTGGGCATGTCCCTTCTGGGCAGCCTAGAAACTGCAGCTATGAAGTTGTTACTGAGGACACTGATCCCTGTGAAGAGTGGTGACGCTTCCAGGCCAGGGTGTGTCCTGTGGCTGCTCCACCTGAGCCCCATTCCCTGCACCTGAGCTGTTACCTAGGGCTCCTGGACCGCCGTGTCCTCGTCGCTAAGGCTACCGTCGCTGAGGAGGAATGGCCTACTGGCGCGCTGTGTTTTCTGGCCTTGACCCTTCTAAGTGCCAGGTGTGACCTGTGAGTCTCAACGTCCACCTAAGACCTCCAGGAGGGCATTGAACTTCCGTAGGGATTATACCATTTGGAGAGAGGTCACTTGTTGTTTGGGCCTGGGTGAGACCGATCACTTTGCGCACACGGGCTCATGCACAAATAATTCGGTTGACTCAGCTCCCTTCCCTGAAAGGTCTGACATTCAGGGCTAGCATCACCAACGAGTTCCCTAAGCACAAGTTCCTCAGTGATACCCATGTAAGAACCCGCCTGAGAAATCTTTATCATCCATCACTAAGAAAACATTCCCTTCCCCAAGGACCATTATACATCTTCATTTCTAATAACTAGAGCCCTGCAAACATCACTTATCTCTTTTTGTTCTGCCTTAGGAAGCTCAGAGCTCAATTTGAAGCTAAAATACAGTTACTATATAACCCTCACGATCAATCCATTTACTCCCTTTTCCCAGTTTCCCCTTCCAGCTGACATTTTGTCTTTCAACGGGAATTTTTAGTGCTTCGTCTCAAAGGTGAGACCAACGGTGGGTCAGACAGCAGAGGAGACCGTCAGGGGAGAGGCTTTCGAATCTCACTTGAATCCTGTTACCTACAAATGCCACAGCACTAAGTGGCTCTGGGGTCTCTTCAGAAGGGGTCATTTTCTCTACCGATATCCTAGACAACTTTCTACCCAGCTAGGTCTCCTGAGAAAAATGCAAAGGGTACATACTGATACCGTGGGAGAGTCCTGCAGGCAGCTCCTGTGCATGGTGCGGGATGTCCAGAGGGTGGCCCCCTGTCGGGAGGAGAGCAGGGCTAGTCTGAGTGAGCGCGGCCACCACCCACCTCCTGAGCTAAGGCGGTGCGGTTGGGGGGGTGGGGGAGGGCACAGCCAGGCCAGAAGTGGGATGCACAACAATTCAGTTCTACGCATAATTTTCTAGCACCTGGTATGTGCTCGGTCTCTGTGGCAGCTCTTAGAGATTAACGCAGACTTTGGAGCAGGAGGGAGATTCTGGACTCCAGGTCCATATGAGACCTTAGGACAGAGCCCATGGAATTGCTCTAGCACAGTTGTTTACATTTGGCATAACTGTGGGGTGGGGGGAGGGTGGGAGGAGAGATGGAAGGTCCGAGGAAACGTAAGGACAAAGTTCACCAGAATAGAATTGATTCTGATTCAGTAAGAGCGTCGTTATGAGCCGAAGGTGGCTGGAGTTTGTACTGTTCCAGGCTCCGTGTTGCATGCGTCACCTCATCTCAGCCTCTGCTCAGTGCTGCGAGGCTCGCATTGTCATTACCGTTGAATAGACAATGAAACCAAGACTCATCCGATGAAGCGCTGGCATTTTCTGACCAGACTCCTAGGCTTTCCTTGGTCTGCCCACTGCTCAGCTCTGACGAACCATCTCCTGTCTTGAACCTCATGTTCTGCTGTGATATTGGGCGTTTATCACTTTCTAGTCACTAAACTACTTCTTACCATCCTGCCTTTGCTCGTGCTGTGCCCTAGGCCTGGGGTGCCCTCCCTTTCATCTGCACCCCTTTGCATCACTGACTCTTACCTACGTTTTAGGATACCACTCAAGGTTCAAGGAGTCCTACCTGACCCCCAGCCTGGGCTGCTTTAGGGACAACCTTCCTGTGCTCCCCTAATGCCAGGCAGCCTTCTCTCTGTGTACTTATGACCCCGCGTTGCAATGATCTGTTTCTGTAACTATTTCTCCAACTGAACGTGGAACTCGTTGTGCGGAAGCACTATGACAAATTGAAGCACAAATTGAAGTTCAGTCGATATCTGTTTAATGAATGAAAGAGCATTAACGTGGTTGTGAACTACGCCGTCAAATGGCCAACTTATCAGCCAATGAGATGCCCACTAGAATCACTGAATCCTGGTCTAATAAACTTGAAGCAAAGTTTTAGGGGATAAGGTCCCTGAGTGGGACCTTATGAGTGAGCTTTCACAGTATTAAGTGAGATCAACTAGGAATGCACACAAGCTGCCTTTTCCTGGCCCCCTTCCCTGGCACTCACCGACCCGTGGGATCATCAACACGCCGATGAGGAGAAGCGTGGCCATAGCAGGAGAGCCCAGGGCGACGCTGCAGCGCCACCGGGAACAGCCCCCTGCAACGGAAGTCAGAAATCAGAACCCCCAGGAGCCTTTTGGCCCCGGAGGCAGCGAGGCGAAAGGAGAAAAGCTTCGGAAGGGTGTCGGCCCCAGCTTTGCCACTAACTAGCAGTACGACGTTAAAGAGATGCCGTTCCCTCTGTGATGCTCGGTTTATCCACCTGTGGAAGGGAACGTCGACCTCGCTCTCCTCGAGGACATGTCCGTGGTCTCATTTCTTTATTCATTAATTCCATGGTCATCGGTTGTGTGCCAGGCACGTTGCCTGGGTCCGGGAAGGTCAGGAAAATGCACCCCTTACCTGTGAGGTGTTCACAGACTAACGGTGAAGGCAGACAATCTCACAGGCGCTCTAGTCCGACTTTTGCAAGTTGAATTTTAAATAACCCTTACGTTATGATCCACCAGCATTCCATATCTGTTTGGCAGGTGGACTTTGAACCTTCATGCCAACGTCATTTGACATGAGTCAATTTTGGGGTCACTAGCAAACTGCTTTTCCTGCAGCAGCTCCCTCTTTCCTCCTTTTCTTAGCTTTTGAGCAATTTGAACCCTTCGTTGGGAGTGAGGATTATGGCTCAGGGGGGCAGAGGCAAGGTGGGCGGGGGCCGGGAACCTACCACATTCCCGAGGAGCAAACATGTAACTTCAGTAGGCACTTCCTGCACTCACGCAGGTCAAGCATGCATTTGATAGGGAAGGAAAACACTTGAAGACCAGAGGGATTTAGAGTGATTTTAGTTCCCTGGGAATATAAATCCCTAAGGAATGCTAGAAGGGTGGCTGGCTCGTGCCTATTCTGCTGTAGAACATGTTTTTAGGACGAAGTTTCGAGGATAAGCCTGTGTGATCATGGCGTCCCGTGGCACACGCAGCGTTGCCGGATAGGGCTGTACACGTCATGCCCGGTGCAAAGGGTTTGCACTGAGGGGCTGAGATGCAGCCCGCGCTCTGCTCCCGAGCTTGCCCTCTGCAGGGCTGGAGGAAGGCGTGCTCTCTGCCATTTGTCTTCCCAGAGGCAAAGGCTACCCCATGTTGACGGTCTGGGCCACGGTGGGCCACTCTGCTTGTGGATAGGGCTTGGTATTGGGGAAAGTGTCCCAGAGGAGCAGACACCTATAGGCTGTAGGGTCACTATTTTATGAACCTGCCCCAGGGCCTCGCCCAGCCTCTGGTGGCTGTAAAGCAAATGTTTGTTGAATGAATGCAAAAAGGCAGGGTGTGAGCTCTTTGGGATTCTCACTCGGCTCAAGTATTCGCTAAGGTTCTGCTTATTTTCTGCTTTTGCTCAGGCCTAAGGCTCTGCTTATACCTTTCTCAGCCACACGAATGCCTCGAGCAGGTTAGCTTTCAAGGTTAGACAGGCTCTGTGATTGTCTTGCGGAGATTTGGATCTGAGTGACGACTTGTCAAGGTCATGAAACCAGACGTAAAATTAAGGATGAAGCCTAGGATGTCTCCAGATGGCATGCCATGGAGACCCCATGGGAGAGCAGGTGGCATTTCAGAGGACCCCCCCCCTGAGGTCATCACACCCACAAGACTGAGGCCAGCGTCACTGCCTGGTACTTACTAAGTCAGGGTTTTATTGTTAAGATCACATACGTGAGAGGATGCTAGAATGTTCAAACTCAGAAGAAGCGTTGAGATCATCTAAGTCCAAACTGTCACGTCACAAGTGAGGTCATTGAGACTCAGAGACTGGCGACGTATGGTAAAAATGTCCCACCTCCCAGGTCCGGTGCTCGTCATCACGGCAGGACTTGTCTGTAAAACTGTCCTGAGGCTTGAATGAGTAAACCATGCAGGCCATTTGCAACAGAGCCTGGTGGAGAGAAATGGCTCAAAACCACTAATTACAGCCCCTGCGCACGGCACTCCCCGAAGGCTCACCACAGCGCAGCTATTACGAGGAAGCCCCGATTCCCTGTTTGGGTACAAGCCCCCGTTTGCCGAAACGAAGCAAGGTGGTCACTCTAGCTCAGCAGATGCTGTTCTTGTTCTCCTGTGTCAATCACACCAGGGAGACCTGCCCCTGGGGTGTCGGGACGCTCGGAGCAGAGAGGCTGGCGGCGACATTTGTCGACATCGCAAATATGTGAATTGGATTTTCAAGCATGGATCTACGAGGATTCAAATGGGCAAAGGCGACCTCATTACAGACAGAATCTCAACTCAGCTGTAATGTACGTGTAATTTAAGTAGGTTGCGGGGAGGAGGAGTGGGCGCGGGCGTTTCAGGTGGGCAAGATGCAGACGCCGAGGAGGTGGACGGCGGTGATGGGAACACGAATGTGCTTAATGCCGCTGAACCGCGCTCTTAAAACGGTTAAAATGGTAAATTTTATGTGATATATATTTTACCACAATTGGAAATAAAGTAAGTTCAGAACCTTAGTCCTTGAAACCCTCCCTCCCCTTTTTTTTTTACTGGGTTATTCTTCGTGGCAGGTGCTACCGTATTCTTCACGTACCGACTTAAAAGAAATCTAGGACTTGGACTGTCGCAGGCGGGGACCGGAGGCTCAGAGAGGCCCAGCAGCTTGCCCAGGCCGCCTCACGGGACTGAGGGGCCCCGGGCCCCCTTGGTCTGCCTACGCTGGCGTCTCGTCTCCCCGGGCTGTGTCCTGACGCCCGAGTCTGTGCAGCGTGGGGACCGTCCACAGCGAGGCCTTGCTCGCTGGGCGGAGGGGCGGGCGGGGGTGCGGGCTCTGCCCGGAGCCTGGCACTGAAGCTGCCTGGAGCTCGTTTTGCGGGCAGGGAAAATGCCCATCTGGGCGGTCCTCGCCAGCACGTCACGAGCGTTTAGTGGATAATCTTTGAGAGCGTGGGCACCGTGCCTGCCACGTACTAAGTGCTCAGGAAGGTTGGCCTGGAAGGATTTATTATTATATTGTCACACCAGGTGCCCCCGGGCACGTCACTGGCCCACACAGGTGTGCAGGACCCTCACGACGTGGCGAGCCAGATTTTCTCCCCAGGTAAATTCACCAGGTGGGGTCCCCCTAACATGGCACATCCCCCTACAAGGGCTCTGTGTGCCTTTGGATTTCTGGCTACCTCCTGGAGTGGCGACCAGGTCTCAGACACCCCTTGAGAGCAGCCCCCCTCCCTCCCTCCCTTCTTTCATCCATTTTCCCCTCCATCCCGTCATCCTTCCCTCCCCCTCTCTTCTTTCCTCCCTCTCTCCCTGCCCTCATTCTTACCCAGCTCTCTCCCCCAGCCCTCTTTGGCTCCCCACCCCGTCAGGGAAAGGGGGTACCTACCGTGCAGCTCCCCCTCAAAGCAGCTGGTTGAGCGATGCTGCTCAGCTCTAAACGAGATGCGGACTGAGTCCTTTATACCCCAAGGAAGGACCCTTGGTCGTGTGACCCCTCCCCTCCTCACATGGAGAGGACAGTCTCTTAGGAATTCTGGCAGGTGGGCTGCCCCTGTAATGCTATGGCTCACAGCAGGTGGCCGCCCATAATCAGAGGCCCCCTCTGCAGCCTGAGAGGGGACCCAGGCTCTAATTAGAGAACAAAGGCTCCCCTGTTCCACATCCCCACCCGGCCTCAAAGGCTTGGAGGCCCAGGGATTATGTCTCCGGGTGGGTCGTCAGGGGTGGGTTGCCAGGAGAACTCTGAGGGATGAAAGATGAATGGAAGTCACCCCGGCTCCCTGAGAGGAAGAGGGCTAGCTTTGTCTGCACCAGTTAATTCTTCAGCAAGAAATGTCCAGGGTGAGTCTCCTCACATGTTCCTGGCCTCAGGCCTGGGCATTTGATGCCTCTTTCCCTTAGGGGTTTTCTGTCCAAGCTGTGGGGTAGGGCGAGATGGAGCTTTACTGGGAGACATCCTAGGTTCCGGTGCCAGCCCTGCTTACTCATTCCCTATGGGACACTGGGCCTGTCACTGCCTAGTCTTGGCTCCCGCATCCATTAAATGGGAATAATCCCACTCGGACTGTGAGCAGAGGTCAGCCACGGAAAGTGTGTGGGCTGGGACTAGGGCTCATTAGATCCTAGTTCCTCCCGTCCTCTCCATAGCCCCTTGTGAATTGTGTCCTTTCTAGATTTTAACAAGGAGGGCTAACATTTATTGAGTGCCCGTTGTGTGCCATAAATATTTTTACAGGATTTTGTCCTTACTGTCCCCGCAGCAGAGAGATGGCACATTAGCTCCATTTTACAGACGGGACAGATGGTGTCGTCGAGGTCGAAGCATTTGTCCCAGCTTGCATGTGCTGGGACCGTTCTTGGCTTGCAGGTTAGTCTGCCTGCAACCTCTGTGGGTTGTTCGCTAGCCACCATCTCCTGGAGAACGAGGGCTCGTCCAGTGCTTATATCTGGGAGGGTCGAGCCTTTCCAGAATCTGCTAACGGGTTTCTTCCAATGCTTAGTTGTCCTTCTGCGTTGGAGCCTTCTGTTTATAGTTTGTGAATCACTGTTCGGTATCTCACGCATGTTGAATGAAGCTACGCTGCACCAGCCTTTCTGACGAGCACACAGATGCTTCAGCTGTGAAACTCTTCAGTCAGTGGGGCGTACGGCTCGGTGGAGAGGAAGTCATCCTTCGAGCGTCTCCAGAGCATAACTACTGCTCCGAGCTAAGGCAAAATCACGCCCTGTACAGGTAGGTCGTTCTACACTTTTCACAAGGTTTGAGAAGCTGTATATTCTCCCCATAGCACACGACGGGGCATCTCAACCTTCACTCTCGACATTTTGGGCCAAATGATGTTTTTGTTGTGGGAGTGTCCTGTGCCTTATAGGATGTTTAATGGCATTCTGAGCCTTTACCGACTACATACTAGTAGCAGTTCCTGTCCCCAGGTTGTGACAAACAAAAATGTCTCTCTACACTGCCAAATGCCCCTTGGGAGGAGGTTCCAAATCACCCCCGATCGAGAACCACTGGCCTACAACATCCCTGGAAGCTTGGCTTTCTGCTTCTCTGTTGGTGAGAGCAGAGTTTTTAACAAGCACTTGGACGTAGGAGAAAAATGACTATTGTGTTAGAGTTTAAAAATGACAGATTGTGTTATGACAGCACCTGATTCCTCACTCACACAAACCCACAAGACAAATGCCCCTCCTCAGAAACAGGGAGACATAGCCACACGCACACACAGACTTGTCGCAGACACAGCGGGAGTAAGAAACACACAATCTCTCTCCTTCCTCTTCTCCCTCCTCCCCTCCCTCTCCTCCCTCCTCCTCCTTCCTCCTCCCCTCCCCCTCCCCCTCTCCTCCCCCTCCCTCTCCCCTCTCCCCATCTCCTCTTCCCTTCCCCCTCTCCCTCCTGCTCCCTCTTTCTCTTGCCAAATAGACGGAAATGCACCTGTGCCTTTATCTTCAGGAAGAATCCTGGTTAATGATGCTGTACCTGTAACTGCACAGTCACCTTCATCAGCTGGAGGACAATAGCTGTCTCCTCAGTGAAGCACTGGTGGCCACAGATTAGTAGGGACTCCAGGGTGGTAGCACCCCAAGTCCTCCTTGCTGCCTAAGCATCCCCCCAGTCAGGACGTAGCCAGCTCGGGGTGGGACAAAATGCCTTTTAAAGTCCGGGAGACCTTGGGCTCCAGGCTCTGGTCAGTTCGTGCGTGGGCCCGCTTTCCTCCTGTGATGGCTGCAGTTGTGACAGTGCTGTGACCCTAGAAAGCAGTCCCATAAGGTCCCCTGAGCCTCTGTCCCTGCTGTGGGGTCACAGCCCTGCACGGGCCTCAGGAGTCCTCCACGCTTGGGTTTTTACAAGTGATCGTCCTGCTTAGTCACTCTCCCTAAGCAGGGCGTCGTGGGGTCCACACGGGCTTCCCCACAAGCGGATAGCCGAGTGTCGGGACCAAGTCACCTGACAATCCTCCGCACTCCCTGGTGACAAATTACTCTTTGGGGAGCCTCCAGGGCTCTTCCTGCGAAAGTCTTCGGTTAACGCCAACTTCATCCGTCAGAGGGGGTCCAGTCAGATTAACCCAGCCCTGTTTTCTTGATTTCTGTTCAGATGCTGTCCCTTCGCCCCAGCAAATGTACTGTGCCCCTCTCAGCTCTGCAGGCCCTTAAATCATGACAACAGGTATTTATGTGCTTGACGTTCGCATAGCTTCGAGGGTCTCTCAAGTTCTGGAGATTAAAAGGAAATCTCTCTAGTTTTGACCAGATGGGGAAGCATCTGGCTGCTTCTCTCCCCAAAGTTCAAACTCTGCTTCCGTAACAACTATGGTCACAGATAGTTCAAAGGCACTCGGGTGTCTTTGGTGGGGGGGGGTCTGTTTCTACCTGCATGCCGTATGGACAGTGACAGTGGGCGAAGGTCATAAAGGGGTAGAAAACAGATGGCTGGGTGGCGTGCTAAGGTGAGAGACTGAAGCAAGACCTCAGCACGTCGGGAGGAGAGCTGTCCCCGCGGCGAGGAACTGGGGTCCTCGCGGGGCCGCTGGAGGGAGCAGACCCGCTTAGCAAAGCTGTGCGTACAGATTCAGCGTTTACGGGGACATTGGAGCAACAGCAGACCTGGGAACAGTGAAAAGGGGCCTGATACGATCAAGGGGACAGACACCTCAGTGTGGGGCTGTGCAGTCAGGGGCTGACTCAGCATTGCTAAGCATTCAAGCCCCGCGTCGTCCAAAGGAAGGGCTGGCCTTGGACAGCTCCTGGGAGGTAACCTCTAAACCACGGGCATGGCCGCCTGGCGGGAGCACCCGTGTACCTGGGGCTTTGGGCCACGCCAGACGCCCTGAGCGAACAGCGTGCTCTGCAGTGGTGGCCTTGGAGCACGCAGTGGCAGCCTGACCTGTAACCAAGGCCCTCCATCCGTACTTCATACCTACATGGCCGACCCCAATCAAAACCCCAGATGCTGCGGCTCAGATCAGTTTTCTGGCCGATGATACTCCATGCATGTTGTCACCCACCATTGCCGGGAGGATAAGTGCTGACTCCACTTAGCAAGGACAACTAAAAGCTCGTGCTTGGGTCTCCTGGATACTCCCTCTGTTGATTTTAATCTCTATCCTTTTGCCGTGATAAATAGTGAATATGAATATAGCAACTTTTCTGAGTTCTGTGAGTCCTGTTAGTGAATCGTTAAACTGGAAGAGGCTCTTAGGGATGCCCCCCAAGAGGGACACACCGACAAGGAATCCAGACAAGACATCAGTAAAAACAGCTTTCTCCACCTCCTCCCAAGGAAAGATTCTCTTCACCTCCGACCCTGGGCTTGGAAGATCAGCTGGGTGCCATAGTACCACGATCTGGCTAGTTGTACGGACCAAGTTTGATTTAACCGCAGAGAGAAACCATGCGTGAATGTCCCCCGAGGGTGGGTTCAGGTTTCCTCATGTACCCTTCTCTTGTCTTCCTGAAGTCCCAAGTTCAAGTCACTTCAAGTACTGCGTCAGCCCCAGCGTCCAGACTGGTTTGTTCATACTAACATGTCCCCTCCCCGCCCATTCTCCAGTCTCAGGATTGCTACGAGCATCACAGAAGTTTCCTGGGCATAAATACCAGGCTTCTGTGACCTTGGAGAAGGAAGGGGAATTGGCGTTACTGCATTAACTGTGAAGCTTCTAACATGTGACCTTCCACCTTCAATGTCTTGTAGAGATTCACAGGAGAGAAAGAAATGCTACTTCCAGAAAGAACCGCTTGCAATTCACCGACAGTTTGGTGGGGCCACGGTGGAGTCTGTAAAGGCAGCCAGCTTGGGCCGGGGGCCAGGGCCACAAGACGTCACCTCATGGATGGTTATGTCCCATTGTTTTTCCCAGGCCTCACACAGACTTGCATATATTCTCAAGGCATCTTTGTTTCAAGGCTGGAAAAAAAAAAAAAAAGAGAGGAAACTCAAGTCCTGAGAAGGACATGCGACAGAGACGAATTCGGACAGCACGCCAGCAACGGGCGAGTGTGTGCGTCGCCGGCAGCGAGCCACCCGTCAGTCCTCTCCATTTGCACGGTTACAAAGGACGCGTGTGAGGCCCCCTTGCTAGGTTGCAGCTAAGTTGAGTCGAAAGCAGCCCTCGTTTCTCCACTTTCTGCCCAGCGATGTTTTTCTAATACCTGGCTGCATCTACCTCCTCTCCCCAGTTTGCACAAAACTAATCTAAACTCATTTCATTGTGTAGCAAATCTAAAATGTTGTTTGTGTGGCAATTTTCATGTGGCAAGGACAGAGGAAGAGCTATTCAATTATACGTAGCTTGCTATTGTGAGCTTCGTTATTCCTCCTCGCCACACCTGTGAAGGGATTTCTGCGTTTGATGCTGAGCCCCCTACCCCCACCCCCAGTGTTTGGCTTCTGTGCTGCAGAATCAAGATGTGGATGGAAAGAGAAGACAGACGTGGGGTGATGGATGTGCGTAGGGAAGGAGGGAATGTATGTGAGAGAGAAGAAAGTGTGGAAACAAAGGGAAATGAAAATAGAGGAGGCACATGGAAACAAAGAGGGAGCCAGAAAGCTTGATTTTAGGAGAGTTACCGAGTGATAAGTTGGAAAATAAAGCCCAGAGAGAGGCTTTGAGATGGAAGCTTGTGGGGAGCGAGACGTAAATGAGGGCGACAGAGTAAGAACAGTTTCTAAGAAGCGCTCTCATGGTTTCCTGTTGCCGTTTTAAGGATCAGTTGGCTAAACATTTCTTTTTTCTTTTCTTTTTTTTTTTTTTTATGTAAAACATTGCCAAGGCTGGGCCATACAAGCACCCATCTTATATTTATTTGGGTTACATTAAGAAGGGATTTTTCACAGAGTACATGATTTTTAGAAAGCTAGAGTCCAGGTAGATGGCAAATGAAATGGCCAGACCACTGGGTTTGGGACCAGATAAGCCACTCTTGTTACAGGAATTGGAGAGAAACAAGGATGCTGGGCATGTCTGAGAGCAAATGGGGCTTCGAAGCCACCGGGACGAGGAGCGAGGTGCCGTACACCACCCCGCCCCCCACCTCTGGCACCTCATGCCGCCTTCTTTTCCTTGCGTTATTTGTAGACATTTGCTTTGGTCAGGAATTTGGGTATATATGTGGGGGATGTCTTCCGTTTTGATTTTTTGTTTGTTTGTATTTTTAGCTCACGTGGGGACTCAGGGAGGATAAGGTCACACAGAAAGCACCAGCGCTTGGTCTGGCTCACGCCTCCTTTATTTTTTTAAATACACACATGCTCGTGCGCGTGCGCTCACACACACACGTCTTATTGCAAACATCAAACTGCCAGGTGAAGGGGAATCAGAAATATCCTAAACTTTTTGTCTAGAATTGGTGATGACTCAGTGAATTACTGGCTCCCTGTGAAGGCAAGGAAATCACTCAGCATTCTAGAACCCTTCATCGAATGCATTTATTACCAAGTTACAGCACAGTCAAGTCATATACTTACTGTGTGAGTGCAACACCCTCTTTGCCTTCCAACAGATGTAGGTTGCATTCTTCAGAAACCAGGAATAGTATTCGAGACAGGACCTAAATATTCAAATCACAGTTGAGAGCAATCACTATCTTTTGTGGTTGTTGGACAACAACCAGAACTTTAAAAAGTGATAATGGCCATTTATTCACAGCAAGGAATCCCCTCTCCATCTTGATAGGGTGTGGGAGGAAAGGTACAGAATGAGGATGAGTCAGAAAATGCTTAGACTTTGGAGTCAGAAAGACTTATTTTTAGCCCTAGCATCATTACTTACTAGAGTGTGTGACTTCAGGCTGATTACTTAATTCTCTGGACCTTCGCTTTTTCGTCTATAAAGGAGAGGCAGTAGTAGAACCTACAATAACTCATCGGTTATCATGAGGATTAAATGAGGTAGCAACTACCACCTCGAGGAAAGCTTGCTCTAAGGATTTTCCAGGTTCTATCACTTTCGATTTATAAGCCACTGTGAGCCTGAGGAAACTAGAGCAGAGAGATGAACGAATTTGCCCAAGGACACGCTGCTTTCAAGTAGTAGTGCTGGATTTTAACTCAGGTAATCCACTCCAAGCCAGAACGACCGCCATTCTAATAGGCAATAAGACCAACATGAGTGAGGACCCAGCTAAGAAAAACAGAACCCAGGTGGTTCTGAAGAAGGAATTTAATACTGGGAACTAGTTATAAAAGGGTTTGAAGAACTTTAACCTATAAAGAGGTTAAAAAGGACCAACAGGAAATATTGTTTGAAGTAGAAATCAAGGAGGAGAAAGCCCCTCTCTTCTCTTCTCTCCTACCCTATGATCTCCCGCTGGTATTTTTTATCTATTGGATAAACTTACAGGAAGCTGGCTGGCAAGGCATTCTGGGAAATGTAGACTGTACCAGCCAGCCCCACCCCCCCCAACACACACATTGCAGAGCAGACTAGAGAAAGAGCAGAGAGTGGATCTGAGAGCTGAGTGGAATAATAAACACCACCCGGGCTACTTCTGTTGTGAGCCTGTGATCTCCTACCCTCAAGGTGACATCTTAAAACTTTGGTCAACAGCCGACATGGCCACTGGGTATTCAGTTGCCCCAGCAACAACACGTCAAGGTTGCTGGAGATGGGCTTCAAGTCTGGCTATGAAAGTGGGCAAGAGAACAAGGCACCGACAACCACAAACCTATTTTCATCAAACAGCAATCACTGGGTGTCGCTGTCCGGGCACTGTGTGGGAGCGATCGAGTATATTATTTCATTTCATTTCAATTCGTTCTCACAACAATCTGGAAATGCAGGCAAGAAAGCTGCTACCCTCGTGCGTGAAAGGGACACTTCCACCTTGTTATGGCTCTTGCTTATTTCCTTATTGCCTTATTATTTGCTTATTTCCACACTCATCAAGGGATGCAGCGCCAGGGCCAGAAAGGGGTGATGCACAAAGGCTGAAAGCCTGAACTTGGTGTTCCGAACCAGTGGATAATGGAGATTTGAAAAGCTGAAGGATCTCATGAGAACACTTTGAAAATAACATCAAAGTTCTGAGAGGCTGGGCTCAGCCCCCTGGAGCAGAGGTATTCACCTTTTTTTTTTTTTTTTTTTTTTTGGTTTTCTGTTTATAGTCAAGGATAAATTCCAGGAGAAAAGATAGTTTATCAGCATCCCAGAGCAGGAAAATGACCACACCTAGACTTTCTTAATATAAGACGGGGTCTGCCTTCTAATTTTCTTTTCACGACCTTCTCATTTGGCCTGCAAATGACTGTTAGGGGTTTATGAAAGAACTGGAATTTAGAGGGACACATTCTCTGATTATTATATTCTAGCAAATCTCAACAGGCTGAGGGCATTTGAGTTTAGGGACCACTCAATATCCTCTGTAATCATTCCATCAGATGTGAAACAGTTCAATTCAACTTGACGTGGTTCAGTTGGACTCTACCTAGCTTGACTCAAATGCACTGATGTCAGGCTCTGTACTTGGTTCTGGGGACCTAGAAATGAAGGAGGTTCCATCCTGGCTCTCAAGGAGGTGACAGTCTAGTAGAGGACTCACTGGAGAGTCTATTCTTTGAGGTACCCTCGTCACCTCCCTGTGGATAATTTAATGCCTGACACCTGTGGCCTGCAGAGAAGCCATGCAGAAGAAGAAGCCTATAAATACTGGAAAAACAGCAACTGGCCCAGGTTACCTCGTGGCCTCCATCCTGGGGTCCCTCCTCTGACTCAGGCAGAGGCATTGCTGGAAAAAGCGGCAAAGCTCCATCAGGCAAGGGCCAAGCTTCTGGAAGGCCAGGGTGAGAGGAGCTGCTGGCATGGCCCCCTCTTTGGGGAACCACTGAGGACACCCTAGAAGACACAGTCTCAGACAATTCGAATCAGTAAGAATTTAAGAAGTATCTTCCCTTTGTTAGGGACCGTGCTAGGTGAATATAATCTGGCCCCGATCACAGGTGGCTCTGAGACAGATGAGCAAACATGACTGCTGTTGGACCACTGCCCAGTAAAGCTGCTGTGAGAGTTTTGAGAGGTAGGTGGAGGGAAGTGGGGATCCAGGTCCTGGAGGAAATCAGAGATGATTTCGCTGAGGAGGAAATATTAAACAAGGATCTAAAACATGGAACAGGCTTTGGAATGAGACAGATCTGGGTCTAAAACTTAGTCACCTTTTACCTGTAGGACTAAAATTGCTTAATGAGGATACATTACCTACCCTGCAGAATTATTACAATAAAAAGGTCAAAATAGGCATAGCACAGTGCCTGGCACTGAGTAGGAGCTCAGTAAGTATTTGTTGGGTGGACAAATGAGTGAATGTCATAGGCCTTGTGCCATACTTTTTCTGTGGATGGGTAGAATCATTTACTAGAAGGTGCCAGAACCCTGTTAATTTATACTTATATTTCTCATTACATGGATAGATAGATGGGTAGATAGAGAGATGGGTTGACAGATGATGATAGATAGAGGATGGATGGATGGATGGATGGATGGATGGATGGATGGATGGATAGATAGATATAGATAGATATAGATAGATAGATAGATAGATAGATAGATAGATAGAGCTACACAAGTAGATGTAGATATATAGATAGAGATACAGATAAAGATATAGATACGGGTAGATATAGAAGACGGGGTTCTTTGGAAAAGACAATAATGCTGGGAAAAATTGAAGATGCCAGGAAAAGAGGAAAACAAAATCTCAGATGGAACGACTCCACAAAAGAAGCCTACAGGAGCTAAGCTGGGCTGTGGGACAGGACATCGTGGACGTCACTCATAGGGTGGCCAGGAGTTGGAGCAGGCTTAATGGCACTTAACAACAAAGAAATATAGTCAACTTGTTTTCTAAAACTCAGTCTGACAGCTACCGCCATCTGCACCACTAGTGTGTTTCTCCTGAACCTGAGGGAGAAAAGGGGTTATAATTTTCTGCGGTAGCATAATCATATCTTTGTGTCTAAACGGCCCATTCACCATTCACTGCAGGTTGAAAGAGGGGCCGAGGCAGATCAGGGGTAATGTGACAAAGGACACTGTGCAGGTTCCAGCAGCTTAATAATGCCCCGTTGACATACGAATGGATGGTCCGGACATTTGGGAAACTGGTACAGAGAGGCATCCAAGACTGGGAGGGGCTTGAGGGCTCAACCGGCTTTGAAGGACTCACTTTGTATCAATTTCTCCCTTTTACAGAAACTGGCTCCACTGAAAAGAGGAGAGTGAGACAGCCAGTAGCTGGGAAAACGCAGCACAAACCACACAAGCCCTGAGCTCCGGTCAAGAGTCCCGAAAACCCAGGCCCAAGCCCAGGGAAGCTTCCTCTAGAATGCGGGGTGCAGGGACGGGAGAGGCCGGGTGTCCTTTAAAAGAGAGCACAAGGAACTCGCGCCCAGTGAGTGGGGACCGAATCTTGGAGTCATCCTTCACGCCTTCTTTTCCCTCTGCTAATGTCATGCTCATTTTAAGAACAGCTTCCGTTTGCCAAGTGAAGGGCCTATTCTCAACAGGCGTTCACTCAATAAAAGTTGACTGGATTAAGTTATATAGATCACTTCCACACACACTTTCTTAATACAAAACCTTGTGGGGAATAAAGGACATATTTAGTGCCCATAATAACTGTTATTACCCTCGCTTTCTAGCCAAGGACACTGAATTCTGGAAGCTGAGTGCCGGAGGCCACCTCACCAGTAAATGTTTGAGCTAAGATTTGAATCCCAGCAGTGTGAATCTAAATTTTTCAAACAAACGTCTTTTTATTATCCTGTACAACCCCATCCAAAACAAACAAAAGCAACAGAGTGATAGGGTACTGGTACGTACTTGAGACTTGAACTTGGTGGGGTCCTGGGATCAGGGCTGGCTCTTCTCCAGGGGTAAATGGCCACGCTGCAGAGAGATCACCTGTGAGGAGCAAGAATGGCCTCCGAAAAATCAGAACGAAGTGGCCTTGGGTTATACAGACAACCAGAGAATTGTAACACCTTGAGGATAAAGAATTCTCAAAATCTACAGGGAAACAGAGGCCAAGAAAGAGGAAGTGATTTATCCAAGATCACAGGGCAGTTTAACAGCACAGCGAGGCCTAGTTTTCCTGCTGGAACCAATAAGGCACGATAACCAGCGTAGTCTGCCTTCTGCCCCCCCACTCCCCCACCCCTCTCCCACACTCCCCCATCCCCCCCTCCCTGCCCCACCGCGGGCCTGCCCCTAAAGCCATGCTTCCTGCCTGCGGTATTGGCTTTCTCTTTCCAGTGCACCTTCTTACCTTTCTGTGGATATTTGGGGGCCGGTGCCTTGGTTGGACTCGGAGTCTGTGTGCCCGGGGTGACTGTTCCTGGGGTGTGATGAGACAGAGGTGAGCCTGCGTTTTGTTGTTGTTGTTGTTGTTGTTGTTGTTGTTGTTGTTGTTGTTTCAGGATGCCCGATGGGAAGCAGAGGCCCCGGGCCACCAGTCCTGCCCTAGTCACCCAACGTTGGTTGTTAAGCCAGGTACCAGGCAGGGCGTGGAGGGTTCAGAAACGCGTAAGAAATAGAACCACAGTAGAGGCACTCCCTGGGTCGAGGCAAGTCCCATCGGTAAGTGTGACACAGGGCGTTGGTGCCACTGGAAACCAGCCAGCACTGGGAACCGCACCAGAGTGGGATTCTGTCCCTGCACAGGGTCCAAGCCCGGGAGCTCTTGGGCACAGAGCAAACAGTATGCTTTTCATTCCTTTGGGTCTTAGTACGCACGTTCACACCATCCCCACTCCTACAAATCGCCTGTCCTCTTCGTGCTAGAGCATGGGTTCATCCCGACAATTCTTTTGATCACGTTCCTAAGTCCTAGTTTGAGGGTCCCTTCAGCATGTGACCGTGGCTGTGAAGATTCTGGCCTCTGGCAAACCAGCAAAGCAGCCTCCTTATGGCCAGTGAGGGAGAGGATGATGAAACAGGCAGTTTTACTCGTGTGGCTAAGTGGGAGGAAAGAGGTGAGGTGACCTAGAAGGCAGCACTTATTTCAGCTGGGGCGGGGCCTGCGGGACAGGTGACCTTGTCTTTGAGACAGAGAAACACAGGCCTTCCTCATATTACGTGACTACATATTAATACGCTACATTTGTTTATGTAAATAATGTTATATTACATTGCACATACATAATATATATGTAACCTATATAACATTAATATATATGACTACTATGCCAAGCAGTTGAGTCATTTGGAGCAAACAAGGTCAGCTTCTTGTGGTCACTTGTTTCATGGACAGGGAAACAAGGGAAAGACCATCAGGAGGGTACATAAGAGAAAGAGGAGGTGGGAAATTCCTGTGAAGAGGGAGCTTTCATTCATTCCTTTAAAGATGGGAAAATAGCTGGGGTTAAAAAAAAAAAAA
>CM053511.1:3936808-3976049 GCA_028627145.1 Eidolon dupreanum | reverse complement strand
GTGGAGACTCTGTCTACATGCCCTTGAAAGAGAGAAAGTCTTTTGAAGAACATTCTGCCTCGTTCCTCCCTAATTCTGACCTGCCTCCCTATTCACTGGTCTCAGTGAAGTAGGGTCTGACACACCAACCTGTCAACCAGCAGGAACACATTATATCCTCAGAAACCACACCCAAAGCATGCATTCTCATTTTGCCATTCTCCTATCTCCGAAAAGTGTTCGAATTAGATTCATCGTGGCTGAGTCAAAGGGAACAGGACAATCTTTCTTCTAAGCGGCTGGAAAAATAAGCTCATCTTCAGTCAAATACCTGCATCTGGATTCTACTGTAGCTCTCAACACTCTGTCCTCTTTTCCCATTCTGCTTTGTAGAATCTGTTTTGCCTTTACATAATGGTAATTCAAGTAACTGGAAGAATGAATGCATGAATGAATAAATGAAGCAACGAATGAATGCACGAAGGAACAGGCTGGTCCATTACTGAGTATCTACTGTGTTCCAAGCATTACACTAAGCACTAATAGGGGGATGGACAGGGTAGACATGGCCTCTGCTGTCCCTGGCTACATTCATCAAGTGTTTACGGTAAAGACAGAAACAGAATGAACCCACCAGTGTGTGTCCCCGTCTGCCAACCAGGAATGATTTGGATGTGATTCCCAGCAGATCTTGTTCCTGTGATCCCCAAGAGGAAAAACTGCATTCTGTTGATAGAAGCGATGGGGAAGAATACTGTACCTAAATGAAAAGAACTTTAAAAATATCTTTACACTTCTAATAGGGATGGGCTGAGACGAATACAGAAGCAGCTAGTGCCAAGTGTCTTGGTGGGAGTATTTACACCCAGAAAGTGGCAAATGCTACAAATCAGGCCCTTTCTTTGAGAGAAGTTATTAAATGCTTAGCAGCACACCACTGGATACAGAGTCCAGTGACAGCCTAAAGGACCCGCATGGAACCAGAGTTTAGACCAGAGCTGGACTCAGGTAGCCCTGAAGCTAAGGCATTTCTTCTTACCGGCTGTCAGCACGGGCATTCAACTGTCACGTGAGGGCATGGAACAGATGACTCTGAAGGTTGCTTGCTACCCTGAGAGTTTGCATTCTGAGGCTAGAAATAGTCACGGAGGATTTGAAGACTGTGGTGGCAATAACGCTACACGTGAGAATGAAACACCATACCGTGGAGTGTTTTCATCTGTTGTTGGTGGAGAAGGGTGTGTGTGTGTGTGTGGAGCAGTGTGAGGCAGGTCAGAGAAATCAGAGTTTAGTGATATATCGAAAACAAACTAAGGCATTGACAAGTGGCCAAGACCCAAATGGGAATAACTTCTAGAACTACGGGGCCAGAATGCCCTGATTTCACACAGCAGACATGATGTCCTTAAAAACAAACCTGAGTTGTAGCTATACAGGACCGTAACATTTTGCAGAAGTATAAAGAGAGACGGACTGAGGCCAGTGCCAGGTCATTCCAGGGGAACAGCAGGGTACCAAGTTCAAAGAGCTCTAGAGCTGCCGCCTGTAAGCCAGCAGAGGAAAACAGGGCTCACTGTAGATCCTGCCAAGACCAAATCAATTGACATGAACTAGGTGACGAGAATATCATTACATGCCCACGTTTTGGCAATGCTCTCTGAACGATAAAAATAAAAATAACTACCATTCATCCAAGGGTTTTGAGAATTTCCTATCCGTTATCCTATGGAACCATCACAGCAATCTTGGAGGAAAGTACCATTGACCTCACTTTTCAGAAGACAAAACTGAATCTCAGGTTGGTGAAGTCACTCGTCCGTGGCGGCGGAGAAGGAGTGGCACACACGAGTCAGTATATAATCAAGTACTTAATGCACATCTCACTCCCACCTACTTCTTTTACTGAGAAGGAACCACGCTCCATATCTTGACTCAGAAGCAAGGATGTCCAAGGCCCTTCGCCACCTGGCCTCAAGGTACCAGCCCAACGTTGCCTATGAATTCCCATGGGCAATGGCTCCAGTCACATGGGACTCTCAATTCTAAGATGCTTTCCAAGTGCTATGACCTTGTACATGCTATTCTCCCTGTTCCCATTCTCTGCTTATCAAAAATTAAATCATGACATGTTAAAAATTTAGCTTAACTGTCACCTCCTCCATGAAGACTTTCTTAGAATTCCCAAGAGAATGTTATTCTTTTTTTTCCCCTCTGCCTTCGCTCTATTTTGACCCCATTTTCACCTCTGAGGACAGAAAGAACTCTTTGGGTATGTTATTAGCTGAACTGTGTCCTCTTCAAATTCATAGGTTGAAGCCTTAACCCCCAGCAACTGAGAATGTGACTGAATTTGGAGGTAAGGTCTTCAAAGAGTGACTATGAAGAAAAAAAAAAGAGTGACTACATTAAAATAGGCCCTAAATGTGGCCCCAATCCCATCCGATTGGTGTCCTTATAAGAAGAGGCAATCTGGACACAAAGAGAGATACCATGGGCTTGTGCACAGAGGAAAGTCCATGTGAAGACACAGAGACAGATCTATGAGCCCAGGAAAGAGGACTCAGGAGAACTCTGCCAACATCTCGATTTTGGACATCCAGCCTCCAGATTGAGAAAGTAAATTTCTGTTGTTTAAGTCACCCAGTCTATGGTGTTCTGTCATGGCAGCCCTGACCAGCTAACATAGGGGGCCTAGCTGGCTGGTGCTTTGTGGAACACTGGACCCACTGCAGGGTGACGATTATCACCCCGTGCTGAGGGCATCTCCAGCATACTGGCTCAGCCAGTGGCAGCTGACGCTTTGCCAGCCTTCTGAGGAGGAAGCCACAGTCCATTTCTTACTCTTGACTCTTCTCTCCTGTATTTGGTGGTTCTTTCATATCTTTTTTCTATCTTTGGGTTACAGTAAGCATGTCCCCATCACAGCTGCTGGGCTCTCTGACCTCTCCATACCTCCGCCACCATGCACATGATTCGTTCTTGTACAGAGTCTGGCTAATCTCATTCTGCATTTTGATGTTTATCAAAAGACATCAGCTCTGTTAAGAAAAGTAGGCCTTCTTCTCACCTTTCAAATCCGTAGCATTTACCAATTTTGTATACATTATTTGTCTGAGAACATATAACTAAGTCTGTTTTTGTTTACCTCCATACACCGTGCAAGCATGTGATAGGTATGCAATAAATAAATGAATGATTTAAAAAAAAATGATTGGAAATATCCTAAAGTCCCCATCCCAGTGTCTGGCATACAGTAGGTGTTCAATAAATGTCTGTTTATGACATTTATGATCATTTATGACATAAATGATCACAATGACTTGATACTGAAACCTCTGCCTGCCATGATATAAGAAGCGAGTTCCTTTTTATCCTGGCCACAGTGTCAGTGGTTTTATGGGCAACTTTTAGTGTTACATGTAGGAGATGATACTTCTATTCCTATTTTTTCATTTACCCACAAGAAGATTCCATACTGACTTTCCATTACCCCATGACTTACAGTGTCTTCCTTGCCCCATAAACTTCAGATATTGCTCAGACTCAGAGAAGTTAGGGAGTTAAGAAACAAGGTCAAGTTCAAACACAAGTTAAAAACAACCAGAAGACAAAACCCAACAGGATTGTATTTAGATCTTTCAACAGTGAATAGCCTGCCTTTGATTAAAAAAACTCCTCTGTTTCACGCAAAATCATGTTGATAACATCAAAGCTACTTCAATCAGCCGGAGGGAGCTCTGACAAATGCATTCACTTAGGTAAGACCCAGGTAGTTTTGCCTCTGGGTAAACTTTTTTGATTTACACAAATAGTGTTCATGTGAATTCTCAACTTGAGGGCCTTTTCTTCTCAAGAACCCCAAATAGTTAGGCCTCAAGGTGATAAATAAATAATTTTATTGAGAAATATGGACATAGGGACGCCATATGACACTGAATAATTCTCTTATCCATCCATCTGGTCATCCATTTATTCAGGCAAAATATTTATTGAGTACCTACTGTGTGTCTAGTATAGAATTAGCCACAGTAGATACATTCTTGTGAGAGACACGGTCTTTTCTTTTAAGGAGCTTCTGTCTCAGAGAGCTCTTGTGAGTTTTAAATTAATCACTTCATGGAAACACTTAGAAAAGTGTGTAAAACATGGTGAACACTCAAAAAATATAACTCTTATTTTTATTGTTATTTGACAGAGAATGAGACAGAAACATTTTCAGTCACAGTGGTCAAAGTTTAAGATAAAAGTGATCTTGGGGTAGAACTGGGAGAGGGACCTATCCCAGCCTGGGGGTATCTGGAAGTCCAGGGGCATCCCCTCAGCTTATCTTTGAAAAGAGAGGCAAGGCAGACAAAGAAGAAAAGAGGGTTTCTGTGAGACGAAGCCAGAAAAATGGTAGCCAAGTCCTAAAGAGCTTGGTATGTCCTGTTAAGGAGCTGAGCATTTATCTTGCAGATAACAGGAAGTCATTGAAGGTGGAGGTGTCCAGAATATATCATTGAGGCGTTAAACATTATTTCCAGCTGAAGACCTCTGAGAATCAAAAGATGCAACAACAATAAAAAAAAAAAAGGCTTTGTCTGAGCTCTCCCCACCCCTCAAACCCCATCTGCCTACAGGCAGAGCCTTCCAAAAAGAACTCAACAACCAAACCTCCCCCTTTAAGAGTGGCTTCCTGTTCTGAGGGAAGACCGACTCCTATCAAGTCAGCATTGGGATGAGAAATCCCATAAACAAACATTGTCACAAAACTATCCCATCTCCCATCTAGTCTCCTAAGGGCCCACTTATCTTTCCCAAGTCACTCCCTTTTCCATAAGCGTCCTTTCTCCCCCTCCCCATGTTCTTTGAGCCACATTTTCTGCCAGCTTCTGTAAACACACATGGATAAAATTTGTCCTTTTCTCTGTGAATCTGTCTTTTGTCAGTGTAATTTTTAGGTCCTGATTACAGAACCGAAGAGGGTTGAGGGAAATGTTTTCCTCCCTGACAAAGGATTTCAAACAGCGAAGGAGAGTATTTGTGTTTCCTAACGATCTTTCTGGATGTGGGGTGAAGAACATCATGAAAGGTGCTGCTAAGACAGCTTCTTCCCAGGTGACTGTTGACAAAAAACTCATCCACACCCGTGGCAATGGATGGCAGGAGTGGAAGGCTGACTCAGAATGCACTGAGAACTTGAAGTTAATGTAACTTCACAACTTCAGCGATGAGGATGGAGAGTCAAAGACGATAGGTATTAGAGGATGGCGTGGCTAGGAGTTGCCCTTTGCTGAGTTTTGTTACAAAAGCAGGTTTGGAAGAAAGCTGATGAATTTAACTTTGAAGGCTGTGTGCAAGGTGCCTGTGGGCCCGTTTCCAGGTGGTGTTGGTTAGTCAGCAAACACAGGCTGGAATTCCTAAGAGAGGCTGATCCTGAGCTAGAAATTCGGAAGTCCTAAGTTAACAGGTGGTCAGTTAAACCACAGGAATGGATAGGAGCAAGCAGGGCATTCCGAAAGAGCCAAGGGTGGTGGGGAGCCACTTCTAGACCCTCCAAGAAGTGTGTTCTTGTCACTAAATATGCCAAGAAAGTATGCAAATACAGCATTGCCCCAGGGCGAAACATGGCAGAGAGAAAGAAGCCCCAGGCAGAATGCATTAAGACTAAGAATCTGCCACCTTCTCTTACAGGGAGACTTGCAGCGAGGGAGCTGGTGAATATAGCAGCTCACATAGCTGGCGTCTTTCACAGAACACTATTGCAGAAGAGCTGCTGGCTCTCGGAGGGCAGGATGGGGTCTGATCGCTTCCATCAAGGAAGCCAGCTCTGTCAATAACATAGTTGTTTCTCTGCCTCCGGGCCATGTTGGAACTAACTCACCTGTTTACAGGTGACAGGATCCAGCACCCCCCAAGCTTCTCCCTAAGGCTGCTTCCCCAGGGGGGATCCAATCAGCATTCAGATCGGCCCCTTCTAGGATTCCCAACAGGAAATGTCCCCGGAGGATGCACGGTCCTCGTTTGCACACTGACAGCGCTCCCTCAGTTTCCTGGGCCAAGATAAAAACAGCTCCATGTCTTCCTAGATGAAGCACCCCCCCCACGCCCCCGCAGAGAAGAGAGAAATCACACCCACGCCCAGCCGAAATTCATCTTTCGTTTTCTCAGCCTGTCATTGCCTAGAAAGAGACAGGTGTCGCTGCCACCACAGGCAGAAAAAAAAAAAAGGAAAAAACCCTCCAAACTCTCACCATATTAAGTCATAGGAATTTTCTTACAATGCGTCTTCCTGTCACTCAGGAAGGCCCCTGTGACATTATTATGAAAGTTTCTACAGAGAGCAGGGAGATGAGAATTCATCCCAATCCACGGGCAACAGAGCAATGGAAAGATGTAATTCTTAAAAGTCATGTCCAAGCTAGTTTGGGAAAGAAAGCACTATAATTCACTGGTTGTTTCCAACCTGTATTTTTTTTCCTTGACGTTTTGCTGTGGCCACATATATACAACAGTAGGGTTCTCCCCACAGCTTCTGCCACCCCCACCCTGTCTAGAATTACATCCATTTCTCACCAAGAAACCTTGCTTAGGATTATGGGTATATTTGTGCTTCTTTCCTCCAAGATATGTTGAAGTCCTAAACCCATGTGAACTTATTGGGAAAGAGGGTCTTCACAGAGTTAATCAAGTTAAAACGAGGTCATTAATCTAAGATGACTGGTGTCCTTACATAAAGGGGAAATTTGACACTGAGGCAGACATGCACAGAAGGAATGCCATGTGAAGACATACAAGGAGCAGATGGTCATGTGACTGGAGTGATGCATCTACAAGCCAAGGAATGCCAAGGATTGCCAGTAAATGCCGGGAGTGGGAAGAGGCATAAAAGGATTCTTCCCTAGAGCCTTCAGGGGGAGCATGGCCCCACCCACACCCCGATTTCTGACTTCCCATCTCCAGACTGGAGAGAGAATAAATTTCTTTGTTTTACATCCGGTGTATTGGTACGTTGTCATCAAAACCCAGGAAACTAATATACTTAGATAGAGGGGTCGCCTTGTAGTTGCCTTTAAGCTTTTCCTTCAACTCGCAATGTCCAGCCCAATTCTCTGCCATGTTCCAGGCCGTGCTCAAGTTTGGCATGATGGCCCCAAGTCACGCTGCTCTTGAGCACTTACTTCCCCTCCGTCCTTAGCAATGGAGATCATGATGGCTGCACAATGGTTCTGATTTTGAATATTCTCAGGAAGGAAATTTGCACTGATCAAGGTCCCACAACATACCAGCCGAGGTGCTCGACACTTTGGCTGTCCCGTCTCTCACAAGCTTCCCGTGGGAAGTAGCCGCAGCCATCCTAATAATTTCCAGCAGAGCTAACAGGGCATCGTAAGCACTTGGTCAACACGTGTTGTTTAATCTCCACCTTCTAAAATCCAGTGCTCAAGTCACAAAATCATTGCAGAAATTTACCACTGTGGCAAATGTTCTTAGCCATTAGCATTCATTCTCTCTTCTCTTTATTTCTAACGAATACCCAATTTTATTAAGAACAGCCCCAAACGCTAACTCCCATACCTTCTCTTGTAGATTGGTCAGGTGATATTGTTCTGGCCAATGAGACGTGTCAGGAAGGCTTTTAGCTTTTCCTTATAAAAGGCTTCCTGTGTCTTCCTTCTCCTGTCCTGTACCTGGGCGTGATGCATATAGGTGCACTGTTTTATCACAGCGAGTCAACCAACACGAAGGAGAAGCCAGCATAATCATTTAGACATTGTCTCTGGCATTGCTGAGCTGCTGAACTTATGTCAGCAGCTGCTTGCCTCATATATCTTGTTATGTGAGACAAATAAAACCTCCTTTAAGCCAGTCTTTTTAGTGACCTGTACTACAGGCCAAACCCTTTATAACTAAAACTCTCTTACCCAGGAGATGACATACCATGCATGGCACCAGCTAAGGTAAGAGTTGTCTATCCAACATTTAGAAGCAAAACTACGTCAGATGTTAAAAACTCATGTTTTCCAAATTAATTCCAGCCAAATGCCAAGCAGAAGTATATTCTCTGACTTGATGTGGATTCTCTCAGAAGCAAACCTTCTGCCTTGTTTTCATTCTCTCTTGACTTCTTATCCAGATTCTATTTCGACTCAGATGCTGGTACGGAAAATGAAAAATCCTAGATTTCCTTGAGAGTTTCCAGCTCATCCTCTATATTCTGCCAGGGCGTGTGGGAAGCCCTGTGCATTTAGGATGCATTCTGGGTTATCTTCAAGCTGCAGTCTCAACAGAAGCATTGACTCAGAGCTAATAAATCACCTGGACAGCCTGCTTTAAAAGCATCAATGGAAGTTTGGTTCCCCCCTTAGACTTCTGATACTGACGGGAGGAAAAAGCAGAGACCTACAACTTGCTTCTTTCGTTCATCTCACACAGGAATACATCCCTCTTCTTAAGAGACATTCCAGTTTACACAGGCCCCCTCACTTCCCTGTTTCTGCCTGAGGACATAGTTAAAAATGTTTGCCTTTATTAATGTTTTATAGAAACCAAATATAGATATATAAGATAAATTAGTACTTAGATATATACAACGAAATCACATCTTATGCTGACTAGATTCCAAAGG
Source organism: Eidolon dupreanum (assembly GCA_028627145.1). Classification (NCBI taxonomy): domain Eukaryota; kingdom Metazoa; phylum Chordata; class Mammalia; order Chiroptera; family Pteropodidae; genus Eidolon; species Eidolon dupreanum. Next base: position 3,967,462 of record CM053511.1, on the reverse strand, counting down.
CAGAGAAGCAGGCAAAAATCCCTATAATCATCATCATTATCATCATCATCATCCATCATCCATCATCATCATCATCCATCCATCTTTGAAGATCTCCAAAATTGCTCTTAAATTGTCAGGATCTGGCACCTTCAGTATTTCAGAAGAAGCAATAAAGGAAAAGGTCTAATTTGACCTGTGGGAAAAGGGATGAAGTGAATAAATCTTAGTGTCCAAACCAGACCACATTCGACAGTAAAGTGTGGAGCTATAATAATTATGCCAGGATGGCAGGTGTAAATGAGAATGCACCTGGACAAACCAAGACTTGTGGTCACACTATAAATAAGGACTGTTGTCTTTGTTTTTTTTCCCCACGCGTACATCACTGAATGCTGACCACAGCCACGCACAGAGATGAATCTATCTCTTCTACACTTGCACATGTGAAATAATACAAGTGAGTCACTGTGTTTGCATGCCCTTTGTAATTCCCATGGCAGACCGTGTCCAGGTTTCACTTGGTCCTCACTTCCTAAGGTGGGCGTTCACATCGCCGTTTTTTTGTAAGTGGGAAAACTGAGTCTCAGGAGGGCTGTGATATGCCCAAGACCACCCAGCTTGGTGGCGAGGGAACTGTGCACGGTTCTTCCATCTCCACAAAAAGTGGATTTTCCCCGGTGGGCGGAAGGCCAGGCAGTCCTTCCAGTCTGGGTTTGGGAAGTGAGCTCTGTGTAATGCTGGGAAAGACTGAACAGCCAACCTCGAGGCGACGCTGCCTTCCTTCCGAGGGTGGGTGAGGGCAGGGGGCAGGGCGACAGGAAGATTCACCCTGAAAGATTCGGAAACAGGAGAAAAACGGTCACGGAATACACACCATGTCCTGAGCACCATGACAGGAAGCACGCGTGTTTTATCTTGTTTGGTTTTTATGGCGAACACATGGGGCGGTTTATTCATGTCAGGCTGGGGAACAAGCTCAGCTCGACTGAGACGTTTGCCCATGGTGAGGCCAGTAGCGAGGGGCAGATCCAAAGTGAGGCTGTCCGGCCCCACACTTGTGTTTTCGTCTCCACATCAGGCTGCCCGATTTGGAAAACTGGGAGCCTCGGGACCATCTGCTTCTCTCCATTGCTGTCGCTGCCCTGGTCCAGCCACCACCCAACCTGACCTGGACCACTGTAGGGTGACCTGACCCCTCCCCACGCAGTCCATTCTGCACACAGGGACCAGGACCATCACTTCAAAAAGTAAAGCAGATCTAATGGCGATGGTTACAAGGTCTTGTGAAAATACTAAAAATCACCAATCATACACTTTAAAATGGTAAATTTTGTGCTCTTTGAACTATAGCTAAAAAAAAACAGTAGATGCTGGGCAGCCAACAAACAATAAACTATAAAAAAAAAGTTAGTTAAACCCCACCAGTCCGCTTAACACTCTGCAGCACCTTCCTATCTTACTGCGTTTGGAGGAACACTTGGTGTCTGGACATCCTATAACGCCCTCAGCGATCGGCCCCACCTGGTCACCCGCACCCCTGGCTAGCCTGCTCCCCATCACTCACTGTGCCAGTTGTTCTGTGAACATAAGTTCAGGACATCTGCATTTACTCTGCACAGTGCCCTGAATGCTCTCCTTGGCTCCGTAGGGCTGGCTCCTTTGCATCATTAGGATCTCAGCCAGAATGTCATTCATTCCTTGGATTGGCCTCCTTCCTGCTCCATCTAAAATAAGCCAGCACAACCCTAAGCCACTTTCAGAGGTATTACCCTGTTCTTGATGGAATGTACTCTTGTCTAAAATCATCTGATGTGCGGGTCTACGTGTCATTGCCAGCCTACCCCACTTGGCATGTGCTCTGTGTGAAGGTGACCATGTGACATCTTCACAGCTATATCTCTATGACCCTGCACAAGGCCAGGCAGAAAAGAGTGGACGAATGGAATTCTTTTCTGGATAAATCTACCAGAAAAGTTTATTTCTCTTCCTTGATGCCACCTACACTGATGTGGCAATGTGACTGGGCAAAACTAGAAAGAGTCACTTACCTACTTGGCTCTTCTTAACTCCATCACTATTGGCAAGAGCTGCCTGAGCCTAGTTACAGAATCACAATTGCAAAGGGCAAACCATTTTCATGCTCGAAAATGAACACATTGAAAACTATTTCTTAAGGGACAGTCGTTTCTGAAATGGTTCCAGCTTCACCATGACCGCCATCGAGTTATTCAATCTAAACAGACAAAAGAACCAACGAATCTCTGACACTTTCAGAGATTAAACATCTTCCTGTAACTTAGAAAATAAAAGGTGATATTGACACTGAGAAAGCAGATGCTTAATTGAGAATAAGACTGGGATTAATGCTAGTAATGAAAACAACAAAATGACAGTGGCCACCGCTCAGCGAGCATCTCACACATGCCAGGCAGCAGGCTAAGAAGTTTATTCGCATCATCTCTTTACAGGCCCACGATGGTAGGTAGAGTTCTAAGGTGGCGTCCAATCATGTTCCCTGCATAATTCCAGGGACAGTGACTATGATGGCTTTCACCCCTGTAACTTGGTTATCTTAAATGGCTTTAAGAATGAGAGATTGTCTGGGTGGGCCTGACCTAATCATATAAGCCCTTTAAATCTTGAAAACATGTCAGAGGAAGTAGAGATTTGAAGCATGAGAAGGAGTTAGCACAAATGACAGTCTCCATTGCTGGCTTTGAAAGTGAAGGGGGCTATGTGGCATGAATGAGTGGCCCCTGAGAGCTGAGAAGGGCCCATGGCTGACAGCCAGGAAGAAGACAGAGACCTCCATCCTCCAATGACAAGAACTGAATTTTGCCAATGACCTCTTTGAAGAAGACCTTGAGATCCAGGGGAGAGCGAAGCTGGTTTACACTTGGATTTTGGCCTTGTGATTCCAGCCACACCATGTCTGGACTTCTGACCCTAAGAACTGTGAGCTAATAAATGAGTCTCATTTCAGACACTACATTTGGGGTCATTAGTTACACAGCAATGGAAAACTTATATAGTCATGATAAGGCACATTCAATCAGATGACACGTGGGGAGTGATGAAGATGATAGTGGTGTTGGTGGCGGTAACATCTACTGAGTATCTACTATGTGCTCAGTACCGAGCTCACGTGATGTCAGTTGATCCTAACACTGAACTTTACAAGACTTTGAAAATGCTAGAAAAACGAAGGCTGCCCCATGCCCTACTCTTGCCTTTTCTCCTGCTTAGCTTGATTCCGTGGACTGATCGCTCCTGCAAACACACCCTGCTTTTGTCAAATTGCTAAATCCAAGAAGATATAGTCAGCCACATTCTACCACATGAATAAATAGAAGTCACGTGAGAGATTAAGGGAATTTTACACTCCGTAAGTACCTCTGAGGTTATTGCTTGGAGAATTAAAGCACATTTCATAAAATCACTGATTTAAGAAATGGATGATGTAGAGAATGTCAAAATGACACTCAAAGTAATCTGAGAAAGGAACAGGCTGGAGAGAGATTGCTACTCCTCCAGGAAGCTTTGGATGTTATCACGGAAACCGACAGATTACAAACACGAAAGACCATGCCCAGTGCTGCAAGGTGCCAATGCCATGGGTGAGCCCAGCAATGATTTTCAGTGAAATGTGACATTTGAGACAGGCTCAAATGATTGAACTAGACCTTACAGAAAGCCAATTATAAATCTATTGTAGAATAAGTCTCAGTTAAAGATAATACAGCAATTCCTGTACTTGAATTTTAGCTCTACATCATAACAGATGAGTGATCTTGGCCAAGTCACTAAAACATTCTGAGCCTGTTTCTAGGTAGAGAAAACAATACCTGAATTGTGAATATTTAAAGTTCTGATGTTATAACATGAAGAACAATCTTTGGTACAAAGTAGGTAACAAATATACATCAGCTTTCCCATCTCCCATTTCTCTTTGAATTATGGCCTCTGAGACCTTCAGACTAGTATTTAAATCCTGAATCTGTCACTAATTTTATTGCCCTGGAAATGATCTAGGTCTAAAGGAAAATTTGCTACTTGAGTATAATGCAGCATTTCCAGGTGGGCTGGAAAACACTGTAGAAATGCTGTCTTTCCTACCAACTCCTCATGCTGTAAAATCTTGACACAGGTTGAGAGAAAGGAACCAGCAGCCATACTCCATAATTTTTCATTCCACTCACCTCCATCTTCTACCTTGCTCATGTCCCTTGTGTACTGATCCTAGAAAATAAAGCAGACATTCCTCCAAACAGGCAACCCATACCTGCTTGATGACGGGGCTATGGCAGAAAGCCCACAGGCCCTTGACCAGTAATAGTGTCCTGCCAGCATGTCCCCATGAGGGCAGAGACTTTTGTGGGTTTTTTTCACTGATGTATCCTGAGTACCTAGCCTTGTGTCTGGACATGGTAGACCCCCAATATTTGTTGAATAAATGAATTAGTTGATGAGAGTCTACTATGTGCTGGACACTGTATTAGAGATTTTGCATACGTTAATTCCTTTAGCTCTCACTACACTCCTACGAAAAGGCTATAATTATTATAACCACTTTACAAATGAGGAAATAGACTTAGTGATGTTAAATAAGTTGCTCAAGTTCACAGAGCTGGAAAACTGCCAGAACTCACATCACTGTCCTGAACTGCTTCTAAGTACAATGTAAAATTCTTCTTATTTTATAAAGATGTTATGCAATAACATTATTTTGAACAATCATTTTGTTGTCATACTTATTATTATCCATTGCCATCCTCTGTCCTTATAGAAACAAGGAGTGGTGGGAGGGAAAAATGATTATTCTCGTTTTTTACATAAGTAGGAACTGAAGAGGGAATTGAACTAACTTTACTCAAGACTATATCAAGCCTTGTACTGTCAAGGGCATCTGGATAGATCAAGGATGTTTTAATATGCTCAGGAACTTAGTCTTCTCTGCACAACCACTTAACAACAACATCAAATTTCTTCTGAGGCAGGAAGTGAACTCTGCCCATTTTCTTTTATGCATTAGTGGGAAAGAAATATCTATTTGAGTTGTGCAGAATGGCAAATACCTTGTATGTGGGTGAGTCAGAGTTGCTGATCTGAGAAGTAGTTAATGTATTTGCTTGCTTCTGTCCAGTAACCTTTACTAGTCAGTCAGCAGGCACTTATTGAGCACTTACTGTGTGTAGAACACTGTGGAAGGAATTATGGGGTGGGTGGTGGAAAGCACTCCCATCTTGTGTCGGAACTGGGAGGGGCACTGACCACCTATGATGTACTGGCAACTTGCATACCTTGTCTCATCTGACAACCCAAATAATCTCATGATACTGGCCCTGTTTGTGCTTAGAGTTGTCAAGGAACCTACCCAAGGCTACACAGCAGGCAAGTAGAAGAGTTGGGAATTGAACCTGGACCTTGGTGAGTCCAAGCTGCAAATTTAACCTCTGCACTACCCCACCTTCAACAGCTTGCATCTAGTTTCACAATGACTTGTTTCTTTGTTTGTTTTCCTCATTAGATACATGGTAGAAAACTCCAGTTGATAAGTATGCTAAAAATGTAAATCCCATGTCTGTTTCATTCACAGCTGGTTCTTCAGCACCCAGGACAGCACCACACACAGTAATAGGTACAAAAGGAACATTTATGAATGAATAGATGAATGAATACTTGAATTATTTTTAGTATTAGAGTTCCCAGAGCTTCTCATACTGCCTGACAGTTTTTTTTGGGGGAAGGGGACAATGTTTATATTTATTTATGGGCACTTTGTTTACCCCAAATCCAGTGGCGTACACCTCATCGTCCTAGTTTTATAGATGAGAACATAAATCTCAGAGAGCGGGAGCTTGCTCTGGGACAAATAACTTTTAAGCAGAGGCCAGAATGCCACTTCTGTTTTACCATGATGTTTCACACAGGAAACTGGTAGTCTCTGAATGATTTTCAGGAGGAATAAGGTGGTCAAATCCCTGTTGTGGAAGGAACTCTGGCAGTAGTGAGTAAAAAGCATCGGGATGGGAAGATACTAGATGGAAGAAAGAGAAGGGCCATTGATTAATATGCTAGTCCAATGCCGATCTGTGCTATGAGGTTTGACTTTCATGCTATTGTGCCTGATGAGCAACCTGGGGCTTGGAAATATGAGGTGACTTGTCTAAACTTATGAAGCTAGTATGTGGTAATGCCAGGATTCAAATCCTCATGTGTGAGATAGGATCCATCCCCACAGGTCTGATGATGAGTCTCTAGGCTCTCACAATTTCATTCACAACAGGGGAAAGGACCATGAAATCTGGAATTGTGCCAATGGCTTCCTGGAGGAGGTGACAGGTGACTTTGGTTTGGAAAGCAGAGCAGGTAAAAAAAGAGTAGAGAGGGAATTCTGGGCAGAGGAATTGCAAAGGTTTGGGGGCCAGAAAGGAAACAAATGTGAGGTTCTGAGGCATTTCAGTCTGATGGGAGCACAGTAAAAAGTAGTCAAGTGAATCTTTTTATTACTCATATATGAAGATTGCATCGGAATCCTCGCCAAGCGAGACAAAAGTTGCTTCATAGAAAGAGCAACAGCTTTGGAGGCAGAGATTTTGTGTTGGATCCTGGTCCCCAGCTTCACAGCTCTGTGTCCCTGGCTAAATTACTTAACTTTCCTGAGCTTCGATTTCAAAGCAAGATAAAGTTACTAATGGTTCAATGTACACAGGTAAGTGCTCAATAAGTATTCATTTCCCTTTATCTCTGCCCTTCACTGATGAAACTATCAGGATAGAAATGCCCAGGAATTATCTTTGTATCTATATTCTAAGCCCTTAGGATAATATGCTGGTTTCATGACATAGGTATTATCTTATTGTTCTGTGCGTGTGTACCTGTCCTTGACTGAACATCTGAGGGAGACCAATGGCAAAAGCATTTACTGAGCCTTCAGGTGCCAGCTGCTAAAAGGAAAGCCAGAGCCTAGCAGAGAAGGCAAGTGTCCTGGGTGTCACTGTGCAGATTCAAACACAGTCGAGGGAACTAGGTTCCTGGTCTTCCTACACCCCCTAGAAGCCTGGAACTGGACAGAACCAGAGATATTAGACAGTATAGGGTTCTCAGACTTTAGTGACAACTGTTCCATATTTATTCATCACTTATACCATTAATTACTCATTTTTCTTGAGCTTGCATTTTTAACAGGAAAGATATTTTCATATTTATTTTTATTTATTTTTAAAAATCTAGTCTATTTATTTTTACATATTTATTTTTCAAAAGGAAATTTTGTGTTATTATTTGCCATTTTCTGAGCCCAGGGCTTACTCTTTTTTCGTTGTTGTTTGTTTAAGAAGAGAGAGAGAGAGAGAAAGGAGAAAGGGAGGGAGGGAGCAAGGAAGGAAAGAAAAAAGAAAGAAGGAGGAAAGGTAACTAATACATGATTGAGAGATGTTAAAAATATACTGCAATTCCCCTTTATCTGCAGTTTTGCTTTCCATGGTTTCAGTTACCCATGGTCAACCGTGGTCCAAAAATCTTAAGTGGAAAATTCCAGAAATAAACAATTTATAAGTTTTAAATCACGGCCCTTCGGAGAAGCATGATGAACTCTCATGCATCTTGCCCTGGACGTGAATCATCCTTTTGTCCAGTGTATCTACACTCCTGCCCGCCCGTTAGTCGCTTAGCAGCTGTCTTGGTGAGCAGAGCAGATCGATACACTGTCACTGTGTTGCGGTGCTTGTGTTCAAGTCACCCTGATTTTCCTTAATGACCCTGAAGCCCAAGAATAGTGATGCTGGCAATTCAGATATGCCAAAGAGAAGCGTAAAGTGCTTCCTTTAAGTGAAAATGTATGTATACATGGGGAAAAAGTACATTTAGTGTTCAGTACTATCTGTGGTTTCAGGCATCCACTGGGGGTCTTGGAATGTGTCCCCAGGAAGGGACACTGTATCACTAAAATGAGCCTTTCTCTTTTTAAACAGAAAAACCAGAAGAACAAAAAAGGGTAAAATATCATACTATGTGATTCAATGTTATCTAGTGTCCCATTTCTCCGTTCACTTTTTAAAAACATCTCATGGACAGAATCCATGTTTGGGAAAATGTGGAGCCAGACCCTCATTGTGCGACCGGGAGACTGGGGTGTGGCGTGGGGATCCTGGATTCCAGCCCCACTGCACGGAAGTGACTGGGCGTCTTCTCTGCTCCCTTCTGCACAAAGGCCCAGGATAGAGTGCTTCTCTCATTTCTGCCTGTGTCATCCTGCAATCACTTATTGGAAACTCCGGAGCCTAGAGGTAAAAGTCTTTTCATCATTTCTAGGAGCATAGATTTTATTATAAAAGTAACATAAGCACAACACCAGACTTAACCAATGAAAGGAAGAGGTGAAAAAGCTGCCCACAATCTTACTACCCTCTCATTTTGGTATCTTTTGGGTCAGCATTCCTTTTATGCATTTATTTACATAATTGCAATCACAATGTAGCACACGTTTATTTTTTTAGCATCTTGAATAGTCCTGTCTTATCTCCTGAGGGATATAAGGTGTTTCTCCATGCCCACCAAGAAAATAATTCAATTACTTGATTCCACTACTCATCTTCCAAGTTAATCATCAAAGAGGCAATAGTTTATATATGTCTCTTACATAACTGTATCATAATTGATGTATTATTTTCCTACTCAGCATGTCTCAGAAACTTAAGCAGGTTAGGACCTATAGATGACCCCTTTCTCTGTAACTATTGCATAGTGCTTCATGAATTAACTTGCCACATTTGTTTAGTTAGTCCCTGTAGCCTTGTACAGTTACCTTTCATTTGCTCGCCTACTCTGTTAGCCTGTGAGCTTCCTGGGCATAAATTTTATTTATCTCAGTAGTCCTTTAACCTATCAGGGCTTGTTACCAAATGATCAATGAGTCATTGGCGAATAAATATAGGAATGAACAAACGAATGAATAAATGAATGAATAAATGGATGGAGAGGATATCTAAGGATCCCTCCAGAATCCAATCTGCAGATCTTGAGAATTCAGAGCATGCGCAGTTTTCCACACGGGACATGGCCAGGGACCCTCAATTATTTTAGTGGCTTACAGTGAACAGATCGCCTGTCCCATTTTTCGATTCCTGTGTAAATGCCCAGAATCTTTTGGGCACAAGCAAAGGGGATTTAAATAAACCTAGAAAATAAATAAGTCATTGCTTCAAAATAGCCAAAATGGGATATTTCCAATAAACCATTTCTCTGTAGGAGAGAAGGAACCAGGGGTGGGGGTGGGGGCAATGCTCAAAGCAGCAAATATGAAGAAGCTATAAAGTTAATAGAAAAAGATTTGCAAAGAAATGTGCTGCTGTTGCACCTCCTCTTCAGGGTATTGCTGGGGTACTGGTTTCTTTTATGAGGCCGTTACATGGAGTTGGAAATATAAACAACACTTTAAATCATGATTTAGCGAAGGGGAGAGTAATTTCTTTGCCTAGGCAAGCCTGATCGCTGCCTTGATAATGCCTCTTGCTCATTTGTTCTCTCTCTCCAAGAAGCTGGAAGTATTTGATAGATTGTTATAGTCCGCGCATTTCCCATGGCAAGCCATTACATCAGATTACTTAATGGAGTGTTCCATTTTGGAGTTGAGACAGTGTGTTCTCTCCCCTTTCTCTGCCTTTATTCATGCCGGCCCTCTCATCTGGAAGGCCCTCCTTCAGCTCTGTCTTTCCTAACCAACTCTACTGACCCCTCAGACCTCGGCGCAAGCATTATTTCCTCCAGAAAGTACTCGGCACCTGGGGGAATTAAATTACCGGAGCGATAAGCATCGGGCTCTGTATATGTGTGGCTCTGTGCATGTGTTTTGAACTCTGAGTTCCACCTTTGCAATTTATAAAAAGGGGAGGTTATTAGTACCTACCTCATACAGTTCACGTAGGCAGTGAGATGTTTATAAAATACTTGCCAACAGGCATGGTCTGAGAAATTATAGTCATCGTAATAACAGTGTTATTAGACTGTCTATCACCTGGTGTTTTCCGAGGCTGAGTTGACGTCCCTGCTCTCTAGCCCCTCCACTTCCTGTGACGCCCCTGTGATGGTCATCTGTTTACCTTCCTTCCCCCCCTCGCTGTGATCTTCTGGGGAGTTCAGGTCTTAATCAGCTCCAATAAAAGTCTAACCTTTACTGATGAATATGCGTTCTCTCTCCTCTATCTTATTTACCTGTACAAGGTAGCTAGAGATTAAACAGAGCAAGTTTTATGTTTTCTTGGGACAGAAGAGAAAAAGGTTCAGAGAGGCTGAGCATCTTCACCACGGTCCCCTAGCTAAACTCCCTGTCCGCAGTACAACCGTGTCACCATCTGTGAACTCTAATTAGCCATCCTAACTCCTTGTTTGCTAAAAGGCGAGAGAAATGCCCATTAAAGGCTGAGAATGTTCTGTTTAATATGATTATTTGGAACAAAGAGGAAGAAATGAAAATAACAGTCACAAACACTTATATACCACTAATCAGGTGCCAGACACTGGTCCAAGCACTTCGCAAACATTGACTCAGTTCATCCTAGCCCAAACCCAGGAGTAGGGACTATTATCTCTATGACATAGAGGGAAAAACTGAGATAGCAAACAATTTGCAAAGGCTAGGCAGTTGGTACACGTCAGCATTTCCTAATTTTCTAATACCAGACTCCACCGTAGAGGCTCCTAAAAGATGATCTGTAGATTTCTTCCACTCTATAAATTTCCATATACAGCTACATGCAGATATAACAGGACTGACAGTGTTCTGAGTAAACACATGAATAAGTATATGAATGTACATATATGCACTATGTGGTCATGCACATATATTAATATACATATGTGTGTATATTCACAGGCTTATTCACGTACTTATTTGGAGAAAGAGAACACTGTCAGTCCTATGAACGCTAATTTGCCAACATCGCCTCACCCATTAAAAACCGGCAAGTGGCTAGGGCACGGATTCCCTCACCTTCGCCTCTAGGGGGAGCTCAAGACCCACTCGGCCCTGTCAGAACGCACCATGAATGGGCAAAGGGAAAAGAGCTCAGAGCCCAATAAGATTTGTTGGGCCATTTCTCCGACTAGAGCACCCAGTACCTTTCCCTGTCCTTCCACTCCCATATACCTGGCTCTAGGAGTCCCACGGGGCCACCCTGCCCTGCCGGGCGTGGGCACAGGCCCCAGATCCCAGGCCATCGGCAGACTCCCCTGGTGCCCTGCCCTGGCGACCGCGAGCTCCATCAGAGGCGTGCAGGGTGGGCGTGTGCTGGGATCACTGCGAAACGGAAGTCTCTTTGCTGGGATGGCTGGTTGCTAAGACGTCGTCCTGGAGCGGCCGGTTGTGGTCTTGCTTCCAGGAGGAGAGAGGCTAAGAGAGAACGGAAGCGACACAGAGCAAAGCAGGGACAGGGAGAATCCTGACGACGCCGTCGGAGCCCCTGGGCCCTGCCTGGCTGGCTCTTCAGCCATCCCCTAATGAGAAGAAATAGAAAGGCTGACCCCATGGGCTATCATCATCTATGGACGTGGCCGTGTTTAGCGGAAGCTGACTTCGTAGTAAGGGCTCTGTGGTTACTGCCACAGATTTTTAAATGTGTCATGAAGTGTCTGAGGTGGGCTTAGATAACGTTGCACCAGCCTTAAAATACAGAGGTCTGGGGCCTCAGTGGCCTGGTCATATATGAACACGAACGGATTTTAAAAACGATGCCTGAGGGGACTTTCGGCGCATCCATGGGCCATTCTGCCACCTCCAAGAGGAGCACGTGGGACCTTGAGCTGGGTCCAGGCCCCTTGAGACACTTGCTCCCACACAGAAGGGCACCAGCTCCTCCCACAGCCGGCCGCTGGCCACTCCTACCTGGCAAAATGCCACAGCTGCCCCCAGGAGACTCAGGGAGGTGACCTCAAAGTCATCCCTACACGCGAGCTATGAAAATTTTGGCAGAAGGAAACGTTATCGAGGGAAGATTTTGTGACTCACGGTTCATCACGTGCCCCAGATATCGTAAAATTAACCCCTGGGCCAGATAAGATCAGTAGAAACACGTGTGTCTGGATGGCTCTCCGAAAATCCCCTTTCCACCGACTGATGTGGAGGCGAGCCACAGACAGGGCTCTCCCACTGGGGAGGCCCGTGGCTGCTGTGCGGGGCCCCAGCTGCCATCGTCGGCTACCTCTGTCTCCAGGTCCATGGGGATACTCCTGAGTGGGCTCTGACCTGATGCATCCTAATGGCCCTCTTTGAATCACAGCTCATTGGAACTTAGAGAGAGACATCGATCCAGGTAAAACACTGTCCTCTCACTTTTGCCTTTGTCTCTGTTTTTGAGGCCAGCTGTTCCGTCTCACCATCCTCATGAGTAGAACATTTAAATCACGTCTGGAAAAGCTCCCTTTCACTTCTTCAGAGAGAGATTTTGCAATGGCTCCTACACTTGTCTTTCTGGAATTCACCCACTCGTGTGCTCGGGCAGGAGCACATATTTATGGAGGGCATTCTGGGTACTAGACAGTGTGCTAGGGGATAAGACCCCACAGAAGTTAGCATTCTAGCAGAATGTGGGCTTCACCCCTAAGAAGCAAAAGTAGCAAGACCTGGAAGTTAGACATGGACACCACTCCTGCCTCTGATTCCAGCCGCCAACCTTGCACAGGTCACCCGCTCCGGGCTTTAGTGACCTAGCCTATGAACTGGGGTCACGATGTCTCTCTCATAGAGTTAGGAGAATTAAATGGGGTCATGGATGGCAAGGGCTTGGCAAAGTGTCTAAAAATATCTAGCAATAAAAAAAAAAACACTAACATAACTAAGCATAACTACTATGTGGCAGAAAGTTGTATGTAGGTACTGGTGTTATCCCTGTCTTACAAAAGGAGAAACGGAGGCACAGAGGAACTAGGCCCAAAGTCATGCCACCCGTAAAAGGTGAGCTCCTGGGTGTGGACTTAGGCAGTGTGATGCCGGACACGGTATGCTCTGCACGAGTGGCCCTCAAGCCTTTGCGTTCTCTCTTGTCTCTGTCTCTCCTCCGTGGCTTTAGAGGAAAGGTGTCTAAGCGACACCTGCTGCTAACCATCCGCTTCTCCCGGCTTCGCCCTCACCAGCACTAAGGATGCAGCGCACTCACAGAATCCGACCGTGATTGATCTGACAGCGACCTGGAAATCCCCTCCATCTATTCCTGGCCTTTGAGCAGAACCTCACACACAAAAAAATCACTTAGAGGATGAACTTCTCCCCTTTAAAGGTCCCAGAGAAAACCCCGCAGGCTGCCTCCACAACCCGCATTCTGAAGTTCAAGCTCATAAACAGCCCAGGTAGAGAAAGCAAATGGGAGCTTTTTCTTTTTCTTTTTTTTTCCCCACCAAGGAGAGGCTGGGGGCGGGCTTAGAAAGCCAAAGTGGCTAAATCTTAAGGACCTTCCTGCTGAAAGTGTGGTCCACGGACCAGCGTTACCTGAGGGCTTATTGAAATGCAGACTCCCGAGATGCCCCCAGACCTACCAAATCAGAACCTGCATTTTAATCAGATTCTTTGCCCACTGCCATGTGAGGAGTGCAGCTTCAGAGAGAGGGGGGAGGGAGGTATGGAATGCGTGGGAGAATGCACGGTCCCTCCCCTGCCTGGTGATGGAGAGCAGCATAAGTATTCCACATTATGCAAACGAGTAACTGGGAAGCTAGTAATACAGAGATGACGGGGGTCTTTAAGGAACAAATCAACAAATAAAAAAAAAACACACACACACAGTTGCATAGACAAATCAGGACCACAGGCAATGCCTAAAGTGAGACGAACTAGCCTATCTCCCGAGGACACATGATCACAGAACTAATGATATATCATCAGAACATATACTTGCATTAATGCCTCTGTCACATCAAATTATCATTGCATGTGTTTGTTTGTCTCCTCTAGACTGTGAGCTTGCCGAGGATGAGGAGTGTACATCATTTCTCTTTGCATTCCCAAAGGCTGACAGTGAAGGTTCCAAGAATGAATGAACACAGGGAAAAGACTGTTCAGAAATAGCAAAATACAGACTCCCCCCCCCCAAAAAAAAATCCTCTGCTCAGTAAAGGCAATGAAAACTAAAGTCAATTTTTTCAGAGCTCTAGAAATTAACCGAAGGCTTGGAATAATCCAGGAGTATTAATTTGAGGAAAACAGCTGAGTCTCAGTAGGAATAGCAAGCTTCGTTGCATTTTAACTTGCTGTAGTCCCATTTCCCCTGCCCTAGTCCCATGATAGCCTTAAAAACCAATAGCCCCAGACATGGCGGTGGAAAACGGCAGTCTAGTGGCCTCTAGAGGGGACAAAACGGGGTTGCAGTGTCTTCATGGCCCAGTTCCCAGACAGCTGTCACTACTTGATCTGTCCAGCAGTCCCCTGGAAAAATCTCATTTGCCTTATCTTTATTGGACCCAACGCAGAGTTTGGCCACGAGAGCAGCTTTTTTCCAAGAAGATTTTGTTGAAAACAATCAGTGGAAATGGTTAACCAAGGGGGCAATAACTGTTGGGAAAAATAGTAAGCTCACCAAAAACCTTCGAGGGACATTCTGGGCCACGGGGGGCTCCAGCCCAGTCCTGGGAGTCTAGGAGACCAAGTACACACATAGGGACACGTGCAGGCCCAGGACAGACCCAAGAAGGCCCCAAACTCTCAGTTCTGGCTCGTTTTGAGGTTCTGAACCAGCACAAAGTGAAGACTAAGTGGAGTTATAAACCCCCTCCCTGAGCATCGAAGGCCTGCCCTAAGACACACGCGGAGTCCCTCAGTGAAGACAGATTCCGGTTCCCAGAATTGAAAGAAACCCAGGTCCAAACATTAGTTGGTCACTCAGATAACTGAAGACTTAGTGGCCATGTGAAAAGGAATACAGATTTTACAGAATTAATTCAGGAGACTCACTAAATAAACAAATGCCAGCAACAACAGTAAACAGCAACACGACAAACCTTGGTGGTATCTGATTTCTAGCTGCCACATTTCATTATTTAAAAGGTCCAGAGTCCAATAAAAATACAAAGAAACAAGAAAGTACTGCACGCGCGTGCACACACACACACATGCACACACACTACAATCAAACAAAACAAAAACAGTCAACAGAAACTGTCCCTCAGGAAGCACAGACGTAAGACTTACTAGACAAAGATGTTAAGTCTGCAATTTTCAGTATGTTCAAGGAACTAACAAAAACCGTATAGAGAAATAAAGTATGAGAACATCTCACCAAATAGAGGATGTCAATGAAAAGATGCTTACTGTATGGGAAAAAGATAAATGCAAATGCCCCCCACCCAACAAAATCAGGAACAAGACAAGAGTGTCTTCTCTCACTGCTCCTATCGTTATTGTACTGAAGGCTCTACCCAGGACAGTTAGAGAGAGAGAGAGAGAGAGATAGAGAGAGAGAGAGAGAGAGAGAGAGAGAGAGAGAGAGAGAGAGACAGAGAGACAGAGAGAGAGAGAGAGAGACAGAGAAAAAAAAAAGGCATCTGAATTGGAAAGGAATTAAAACTATTTGCAAGTGACATAATCTTGTATGTAGGAAATCCCAAGAAATCCACTGAAATCTATTAGAACTAATAAATGAGTTCAGCAACGTTACAGGATACAAGATCAATATGCAAAAATCAATTGTATTTCTGTATACAGAAATCAATGAATAATCTGAAAATCAAATTAAGAACACAACTGCATTTACAGTAGCATCAAAAAGAATAGAATACTTAGGAATAAATTTACTAAAAGAAACACAAACTTGTATACTGAAAACTACAAAATATCATCGAAATTATTATTTTTTAAATTTAAATAAATGCTGAGACATCTGAGTCCATGCATTAGGAGACTTTACATTATTATGATAAAAATACTCCCCAAACTGATTTATAGATTCAATGCAATTCGTAACAAACTTCCAGCCATATATATATATATATATATTTTATTTTTATTTTTTGCAGAAATTTGCAAGTTGAGACCATCTAGCTCCAATTTGACCTATATTCCTAGTTTTCTTCTCCAATTACTCTGGTGGGCTCCAAATATAAAGAGGACATTGCGTGAAATGCATGATAATATGGTGTGTACATTCTCTCCTGTCTGAACACTGAGGACAGACGAGCTGGGCCAGCCTTTCTCAAGAAGAATAAGAATATCCACTCACTTAACAATACATCCAAACACATCCTATGTGCCAAACACTGTTCTCTGAGTTATACAGCCATGTACACATGTGTACAGACGTTGAGTGGAGCAGGGAAGAATTCCCTCCTCTCAAGCTTTCGTTCCATTGGGAGTATAAGCAATTAAAAAATGAGCAATAAATGCACATGATGTCAGATTGGGATAAGTGCTGTAGAGATTAATTAGGCTATGTCAAAGAAAAATGGGGTGAATGTCTGGTGAGGGGTCATGAAGAATGCTTAACAGTGGGTGGCTGAGCTAAGCATTATCTGAAAAATTGCTTCTAATGATGAGGAAGACTGTTAATCTGTAATATTTCCTTACTTCTCACCACGGAATGCTCCCCAACCTCCTCCCATCTTTGGTAAGACAGCAGCTAAAATGAAACGTTATCTGCTTATAGCCCCATTTACCTATTTTTCCTTTGATCTCACTGACACTTCATCAATGCACCATCCAACTCTCCACCTATCAATTATATATTCATCCTCGCATTCATTCATAACTTCACATTTTATTATTAAGACATATCATTCACATACCATAAAAGTCGTTTTTCAAAAGTGTGTATTTTGTTGGTTTTTCATACATTCTCAAAGTTGGGCAACCGTCACCACTACCTGTTCCCAGAACACTTCATCACCCCCAAAACAAACCTCATACAAACTCATCATCCCCAATAACCTTAGAATGTAAGACTTTACTGAGGAAATCAGAGGCAGGAGAGGAACTGGAGCCTAGGAATATGCATGCAATTCAGTTCCGTATCTGGATTGGGTTGGGAAGGAGGGGGTGAAGTGGGGTGCGGTGGGGTGTCGTAAAGCCATTGATCTATGCTGATAGACCCGTTTCCTCCCTGAAGACCGAGCCACCTCCTCCTTGTTATTGCCACGCTCTCTAGGGCGGCCACCTTCTCACATGCCTGCCTCTCTGGCCCAGCCAAGGCTGTCCTGCATCACCCCTGCGTCACCCCGCAGGGCTCCGCTTTGCTAAATGGACCTGCACAGGCCGATCTGACCCAGCCGTCTCGTGCTCACTGCGCACACGTGGCCTCGCCCCCGCGGACATTCTTTCATTCCCTGACGGGCCCACATCCTCGTCCCGAGCTCTGCAGCGGGCTTCCCAAATGGTGGAGGATGTTTTGAAGCTTGGAAGAGAAAGGCAATATGTAGTCTTCCCTCTGCTTTCTGCAGAGAAGAGGCGAGTGGCAGGATGTGTGGGTAGCAAGCACGGTGGGGACCCAGCTGGCAGGAGCAGATTCCACTGGGAGAACAGGGGAGAAGGCAGTGGTGATAGTCTTGGGGGGGCTGGGGGCTGGGGACCAAAGCTGCCTGTTCCTGTTTCCAGCCTTCACCTGCACAGCTTCTGGAGGCCAATGTTGGCACCTTGACTGGGGAATTAGGCTGCTGCGCTGGTCTGAACTACTATAAAACTCTTTATGCATAGTGGCAGGGCTGGGACGAGGGGGACGAGAATGAGACACCTTCTCTATGCCAGGCCCTGTGGGAAGGACTGCAGAGTCACCGAAGAGTTGGCAAGCATTCAAGGACTTCATTGTCTCACCTGGCTAGAGAGAGTGGACAGGTGAATGACTCCATGGTGTGGTTTATGGCATGCTAGGTCTAAGTGCTCAATGGAAGTGTCCACTTGGGCTTCTGGGGGGGAAATAACCTCTCGGCTGAGGGGCTCAGGATGACCAGGTGGGAGAAGGCATCACAGGAAGTGGGGATAATGAAGGCAAAGAGGCCGGGACTGGCAGGTTGCATCCAGCAGAGAAGACACCTTGCAGCCGTCTTGTGCCGTGATCTGCTCTCAAGCATAGAGACACGTGCTAAGGAAGATGGGTGCAAACTACAAGGCGCTTTGGGTGCCCCGTGGCGCATGGAGCTGCCACGCCAGCCCCAGAGATGCTGTGTACAGACACCATGTACACAGGGAAAAAGAAGCATCTCCGCTTGGTTACTTGGGATTTCTCTTTCGTACATCGGAACCTAGACCTGACTGCGACACCAGCACTCACCGTTCACTGGTTCCTCCTGTGGAGGACGCGCAGAGTCCTCTGGATGGACGGACGCATTCAGTTCTGCCAATGGTCCCCTGGGTGCATATGATCATTGTCCCCATGTTAGTCAAGGGACATAAGGTGCAGAGATCCGAGTGACTTGCCCAAGATTCTACACGGACTAGGAGGTGGAGCTGGGGTGAATCTTCTGTCTCCCCCAAAACCAATGCTCCCTGCGTTCTCCTGTCTCCCACTGGCCAACATCACACCCTCACCCTGCTGGCCTGGTGCTGACCTCACTGCTGGTTTAGATGGTGACCGAGGACCACCTGGCCCGGCTGCTCTGGTTCTGGGTCTGCCATCTGCCTGGTAGCTCACCCACTGGGGCTGGAATCTCACCTTGGGCCCGGGGCCCTGGTCCCCGCAGAAGGACTGAGCCAACACTGATGGCTGTGCCCACTTCCCCAGCACTTCCAGGTCCCTGGGGAGGAGGCTGCCCCAAGCGCACTGACCCAGCAGGTTGCTGCCGACGATGCCTCCCAGGGCCAGGGCTGGTTGAGAGGGCCCATTCCCCCAAATGGCCAGAGGCAGATAGAGCCAGGAGTCCCCCTATGCAGACTGTAAATGTTAAATCAACCATCGGCTCCAAAGAAAATCTTGTTGATGAAACCAAAAGAGACAAGTGACCACAGAGCGCCAAGAACAGAGAGAAATGAACTCAGAAAGGAGGGCGGTCTTGGGGAAACTGAGGGAGCAGGACCCGGATCTCTTTCACTGGGTGCTGGGGATGTGGGGCTGTCTGTCTCCACTAAGGGTTTGGCCTAGAGCAGCTCGGCTGGCCTGTGGGGACATCTGTGACCTCATTTTGGCCTTCCTGTGCTGACTCGTTGCTTTGCGTAGGCCCAGAGACTGCCTCATCCCTTGGACGCTGGGAGTTCCCGCCAGACTGGAGGTCTCAAACTGGTGGGGTCGCCTCTGGCCCCCTCTTGCCTCAGGCCAGTGGCACAGTGCAGAGCCCAGCCCCTTCATTCCACCCACTTGTCCTCGTGCAACCTGAGAGCTTACTACGTGGGAGGCACAAAGCCCAGCACCTTCACAGGACCGAGGCAGCCATCGCTGTGATCCTACAGAGGACACGTGATCATGCCCAGCCTGGGACACTACAGCTCAGAGGGGCCGAGTGACTTGCTAAGTTGACCCAGCAGTGGTGAGCCTGGGATCCCGATGCAGGTCTGTCTGCCTCCGACACCCATGCTCTCTTGGCCCTTTAAGCTGTGCTTGCCGCTTTATCTTCAAATCCCCTCCTCAGCCAGCCACTGCATGGCACACCTCGTACCTGTCCACAGATACCTGTCTACAGGTGTCCAAAGGGTGGGGCTGGGATGGCACCAGGTAACTGTTAGTTACTGAGCTGCCCAGGAAAGAGTCAGAGCCCCACCCCCCACCAACCAGGAGGGGCTGCGTATTGGGGCCATCTTCCTGGTCACCGCTGGTCGTGACAACCACTGGGGCTCGCTGGGGCTGGCGTGCCGTGAGCTGGCTGCAGACAGGCCTGTTAGGGAAGCGCATGACGACAGGAGGACTGGAGCCCCTGGTGTGGGTGTCTCCTCCGACCTGTACCAGAATCTCCCATGAGACATGAATCATGGCATGAGCCAGGTCCCACCCTGGAGACTCAGATGCCATGCAGGTCTGGGCAGCAGAGTGCTAAAAGGCATGACGGGCCCTGGAGCCCCCTTGTCTGGGCTCGAATCCACCTATGGGTCGTGCGACACTGGGGGAGGCACCTCACTGCTCCGCGCTCAGGTTTTCATCGATATTTCAACATAATGACTCTCTAGCTCACAGCGTTTTTGTGAACGTTAAAGAAACTTAGAATATATATACATATAACTTGAACACCAGTAAGCATATGATAAGGGTGAGAGTAATAATCGCTTATTAGCTATAGTTTTAAAGTCTCATAGGTTAGAGTCAAGAACTGTGACGAAAGGAAAAGCGGGCACAGTAGAAACAACCTGGGTTTGGGCTTAGACAGAGGTGTGAGCTGTGTGACCTCGGGCATGACACTTAACCTCTCTGAGCCATGATGGTCCCATTTGTAAAATGGGTTGAGCTCCCTTGTAGGGGTTTGAAAGAACTGGTAGTAATCAAGGTAGTGCCTAGCACATAGTAGACGCTTAATAAATCACAGCTAGTGTTGCCAGGAAGACATTCTAGAATAAGAAACCTTAGCGAATTACAACTGGATCCGGTGGTTTTAGGATGTGAACGGCCATTTATCCTCCTTCCCTGGATAAACAGGTCCTCAGCACGTCCAAACAGTAAACTTGTATTTGCTTGTAGCAGCAAGATCGCCCTGTGTCAGCTGGTACGCTTAGAACCTCAGGAGTCTAACTGGCGCAGCTTTAATTCCTTGGCAATGGGTCCATCTGTCACCTCTTGGCTCTCCCAGGTCACTGAACTGCAAGGCAAAGGGAGAGGAGCATTGCAGTCCTCACAGGCCCTGTTGCTCTCACGGGGTTTGCTGTCTCCGACGCCTCTAGCTGGCCTTCCTGACCCCCAGACAATGTCTGGGACACACAGACCATCGCTATGGAGACGGGGCTTTTCCCACTGAAGCTTGTGTGTCACGCACTATGCATCAGTGCGGCAGATTATAGCTGTGACACACGCAAATGGTTCAAACTGACGTCAGAGCACATCACGCCTCTGTGTCTGTGGCTCATCTGGCTTTTCTAGGGTGTTTGTGTGAGTCAGTTTGCCTCAAATCTCTGTGGTTGTTTTTTGTTCCCTAGAACAATGTGAGGAATCACACACACACACACACACACACACACACACACACACACACACACACACATCAGTGTCTTTCTGTCTCTTCCATTGTCCTCGCCTAGACTGTGAGCTCCCTGGGCTTTGAAGCCTCGCCTCCTATTTGCCTGTCTCTCCTATAGCCTGGAGGAGGCCAGCCAGGTAGAGCAGAGTTAGGCAGCTGCCTCAGTTGTCACATACCAGTGGGGGACCTGGGCTAGGCAAAATTTACCCCTCAGAGCCCTGGCTTTCTCCTCTATAAAGAGGGACGTGGATGTCCTACCTCTCAAAGCACAGATAAGAATGAATGATGGCGTTTATGGAAAGTGCCTCTCAGACAGACAGTCCTCTGGCGTTTATGGAAAGTGCCTCTCAGACAGTCAGTCCTCAGTCAATGCCACCTTCAAGTCCTTCTGTACAGTCAAAGCATCGATCGATCAAGCTGATGGGTGGACAGGTCTCTGTGGATGTGTTCTTTGCAAAGGCAGAACAAAGATGTTCCCATGCGGCTTAAGTGGCGGGCGACCAATGGTCTCCTGATCATCTCAGGCGTTCAGAGGCGTGAGGCGTTGGGGACTCATCTACTGAGCACCTTTTCTGAGGCAGGAGCTGAAGTCACATGTTATCAAATAATCCTCAGTCACTCTGAGAATGAAGCATCATTGGACCCATTTTACAGATAGGAATAGGGGGGCCATGCTGCAAGTTCTTTATTACAACTTGTTTTTTATTCTTTTTGGACACTCAGACTACAAATCCCAGCCTGCCTTGCAGTAGGTACAGCCAATGAAATGGGAGGGAAAGACACTTGTATTTGTCAGGACCTGATGCATCAAAGCTACTACACACATCTCTCCACTCTTTCCCTTCAGGTAGGGAGCAGAGGGCTCAGGGGCCTAGGGCAATGGCTTTCATACTTAATCTGCTTTTGAAACCCTAGGTGGGAGTGGTGTGTGAAAGCCCAGATTTCTGGGCCCCACCTGAGTTTCAGATTCAGTAGGTCTGGGGTGAGGCCTGAGAATCTGCCTTTCTAACAAGCTCACAGGAGATGCTGCTGGCCCAGGGCCACACACTGAGGACCTCTGTTCTAGGAGCAGCAGAGCTAAAAGACAAAAAATGCCTGGGTCCCTGAATCACCACATGGAGAAAAGCATCCCTCTGTGTGTAATCTTTCAAATTCTGTTGTTATGTATCTAAAATGAGAGGGTTAATTTATTACAGCTGCTAGAAGTACACTAGAAATGAAGGCTCAACAAAGGGTTTTCTCCATGGGGAAATGGGTGGTTTTACAGAAAATAAAAGCTACTGGATGGGACATGAGGAGCCCTGGGCTTCATATTCAGACGACACTTTCTCAGATCTATCGGTAAACTCCACTATGACTTCTAAGGACTACTGTCCGGATACCAAGAGCCACCTTCATATTCCACTGAACGTAAAGAAGTAGCTGTAATCCACTGCCAGGGAAATAAGCAAATAAACAAAATCACCTACTTAACCAAGGTCCCTGCTTATGTTCAATCTTTGTTACTAGAATTCAGCCATACTCCTTCCTCTCTCTCCTCATTGCTCAGGAGTAAACATTACCACTAAAATGTGTTGCCCACTTCCTCCGTGCCAGGCACCAGTTAACTCCTTTTTCCTGTATCATCACACTTAATCCTACCATGCACTTCCTGGCTTTCTAATTCGCGGTGGGCAGAGTAATCTTCTCAAAACAACACTTTGAACATGTCACTCCCCCTGATCGAAAACCTTTCAGGCCTCTTTACGGCCTACAGAGCAAAGTCTAAACTCCCCAGCTTGACTGAAAATTCTCTCCAAAATCTCATAGATGGCTACTCGTCAATCCTAAAACCTTTTTACGTCCTGAGCCAGTAATTCCTACACGCCAGTGCACATCAGGACCTCTGGGAGGGTTCCTGACTCTCCCAACGAACACAGCTGGTGATGGAGCCCAGCGACCTGCATTTCTGACAAGCTCGCTCAGTGATTCTAGTGCAATTACTCTAAGGGCCACGCTTTTCTTTTTCTGCCATAAGTTACTGCTACCCATAAGCATGGAAACACCAGCTCCCTCCGCCCTATTGCCAAATGTACTTTACATCGGAGGGGAACTAGGTTAAAGCTTTGTGAGAGCAGCTACGATTCCTTTAAGTGATACACACATTTTGCCTTCCCCACTAGACTGTGAACCTCTGAAAGACGAAGGTCTGGTCTTCGCGTCTCTTACATATCCTTCCCTCCTCCTGACTCCTGCCCTCTCTCAGTCACAGCCAGATCTAGTGCAAAGCCTGATGCAGAGCAGGGCTCACTGAAGGTTGGTTGAAAGGTGCACTCAGCCAACAGCAAGGCTGAGCGGGGGCGGGCAGGGCAAAGGGATGTGGCTTCCTATCCGGCCCACACATGTCCAAGTAGAGAGTTTACAGCTGGATGGCCAAGTCTGGAGTGAGCAATTTGTCAAGTAGTTCCTGTTATCTAGGGGCCCATTTCCTGTAACCTTCCCACTTTCTTACTGAACACCTTGCAGCTTCCATAAGATTTCCAAGCTTTATAAATTTTCCGGGGTGGGGCGGGGGGGGGGGGTGGGAGGGAGGAGACTTTATTATTCAGCTTTGCTAAAGGAATCAGAGAACACTTTAACTTGGTGTTTCAATTAAAATTCTGGCAATGGGTCCTGACGCTGCCAGATTGAATACTGATAGTTGGGAAAAGGCCATTTTTCTAAAAATACCAAATCAAGTATTCTCCCGTTTCCAACTACTTGAAAGAGAATCTCCATATGCAGAGAGTCCTGGTCACAGGCATTTCAATGCAGAAATGGGCACATTTTGTTTTCCAAACACACTTGTCTGAGGCTGTCTTTCCGAGAGCTGAGGGTGACAGGAGGCAAACCCTGCATCATCTCCTTTGTCACTCTTACCCTGGGCAAGACTTTGAGCCTCTCTGGATCTCAATGTCCTCATTTGTCCAGATTCAGGGATGGAGAATGATAGCCTGTGGGCCAAATCCACCCATCGTCTGTTTTTATAAATAAAGTTTTATTGGCACACAGACACGCCCATGTCTATGGCCTTTGGCTGCTTTCACAATGCAAAGCCTGAGTTGAGAGTTGTGGCAGACTGCCCTCTGTCTGAAATAGTTAGTATGTGTATATTTTTATAAAAATATTTGCCAGAGTGTTTTTGTTTTTGTTTTTGTTTTTTACAGAATATTTTTAACGGAAGGATATTTTGTAGACTATTTCTTTACAGAAAAGATTTACTGGCCCTGGACTAGATGATCAGTCTTCATCCTTTCCATTACAAAAAAATTAAGAGAATGTTCATTTATTCATTTATTCATTCATCCTGAATTGGATAACCAGGGGAGAGTCCAGGACCATTGATTTTAACAAGCTCTCTGAGAGATGTGTATTAAAGTTGGAGAAGTTCTAATCCCGGGGATTCACAGCAGTGATCTGTAAACTGTTCCCTGTGACGTAGTGACCAGGTAAAGATAAGGAGGAAGGGGTGCCTTGATTGCACATGTCAACGAATGTGTCGTGTCCCATTCACGTGCAAGGCTAACTCTTTCTGGCACTGAAGATACAGAAGGAATAACCTGAACCACCTTTCCGCTGCCATGAAGCTTATGTCACATCTAGGGCCCCTGGGGGGTCTGTGCGCCCCAGGGAAGAACCACAGCCTGAGACCTGGTCCGGCGTCCTACATGGAGAGGGCACGGACATGAGTTTGTCGAATGGACCAAATAGTCAAAGGCCATATATCTGTCACTGATACTGTTAACTGACCCTGGCCTGAAACTGGCATCGTCATGCAGTGACTATTTACATAAAAGGCGACTCTGAGTCGCGAGCTGAAGAATGCAGGAGGTGGCCGTATGGGGTGCTAGGGAGAGAGACGGAGGCTGCGGGCTGGCCCTGCACAGGAGCCCTGAGGCCCAAGGAGCCCTGAGGTCCCCAGAGCAGGGACTGTCAGGGAAAGTGGCCCATCCAGCTGGAGCAAAGCCTGCGAGAGCAGAGCAGGAAGCAAAGAGGCTGACGGGGAGGCAGGGCCCACATCGCCCAGGGGAATGCAGGCCACGGGAGGAAGTACAAGTTTAATTGGGAGGACAATGTGGGTAGGGAGGGTCACTGGAGCTTTTAAGTAGAGTCGGGACTTGAGTCATTTCGTTTGAGTGAGACCACTTTTGAATGGCATTTGTCGAGGTCAGAGTAAAGATCTGATTTTTCTTTGCCTCCCCATGGTCTGCACAATTCCTAACACATGGTGTTCACTCAGGAAATATCGGTGGATTCAATAAAACAAGGAAAAGACAGAAGGGCATATGAGAAACGCTCCCTAAGCTATAAAGCAGTAGAAATGTGAACGGATGATTGCTACCGTTTAAAGATTATTTACATGCTCCTTCAAATCCAGTAAGAACAAACTCGATGAATTCATTCTGTGATCCCTTGTGTGGGTAGGTGGGGAGAAAAGCCAGGACTGGACACCAGGAGTTTACAGAAGAAAAAAAAAATCTCTGGGACTCAGAGATATTCACCAAACTGCCTAAAGTCACACAGCTTTTACGTAGCAGACTCAAACTCAGGACTCTTGATCCAAATGGAGCCTTCTTTCCACTCCAACATCTGTTCAAACCAAGGTTATTATCAGTGTTTGCTCGACCCCGGAACCAATGTGAGTCACGCCGAGCACTGCAGATACATGGGGAAGCTGGATGCCCAAGTTTGCGAAGCAAATCCTAAAAAGTCTTAGAGAAGGAAGTGCGAGGGTGCCAAACCAATCCAAAGGAGGACTCGGGAGAGAGGAAGAGAAGGCAAAGACCGGCTGGGAAAACAGATTTGTGAGCGTCTTTTCGCAAAATCTAAAAATTACTAACCTTCTACATGTTAAAAGATTTTTTTTTGTCAACACATGCAAGAACGCCCTGCCGAGGCGGAGCCCAAATGAGCAGATGGGTAAGTTCGCAGACTCACAGATGCTGGAGATGGAAAAGTCCCTGCTGATAGTCTCCAAAGGACAGGCCCAGGAACCCCACCCCCGCCATGGCCCCCCCAAGAGCGGGGCTGGGTTAAATACCGCTCCGGAAGCCTGCAGGCTGCTCCCTGAAAACCTGGACAGAGAAAGGTCTTTTTGCTTCTTAAAACGATACTCCTGCCTCTGCTTTCGACACCTACCTCCTCTGTCTCTCCATTTTCCATTTGATGCCCCACAGGCACCTCGCCTTCACCCTTGGCAGGGTAGGGGGTAACACCCCTCTGCGACAAGTAGGGACTTCCTGGAGGCCACAGAGCTGGGATTCAAATGAGTCAGGACGTCATTTCACGGAAATCCATCCGTCCTCAAAGACCATGGGGTTACCACAGCATCACACTGCCTCCAAGTAAATAGAAGTATCATGTTGTGTTCCAGAAAATTCCGGTTCTGAGATGGCCTATAAACCGCTTTCAAACAGGATGGCAAGATTAAAGGAAAAATTAATATCCAAAAGTGGAGACCCAAATCTCACTACATTCCTTATTTGGGCTGCAATTGGTTCTGTGCTTCTTGTGGCCAAAGCAAGAAAAAACAAAAACAAACAAAAACAAAAACCAGAAAGAAACAGATTAATTACACAACCAGCATCAACCATGAGGGAAGCAGCTACCACACCGGATGACACAACCTGTTTGCTGGTACCTGTGTCTGAAAAAGCAGCTTCCTGTGGGACTCGTGTGTCAGACGCGGGCATGTCCCTGCCTTCCCACAGCATTACTATGGATGGAAGTGGCAATGGTACACTTGAACCAGACCTACCCAGCACAGCTCAGTGGAGATGAGATAATGTGGTCCAAATAAATTCCAACTCAAATAGAATTTATTCGATTATGCAATTTATTTGTTGTATGAACATTCGAGGTTTTTTAAACTACGTTCCACAGACCTTTTCCCTCCTAAGGAATGTGTGGATAACATTCGGGGGTCAGTCCGTGAACTTGAATGGAAAAACATTATTTTCTCTGGCCTCCAATTTAGGTGCCAGTCAACTACAGTCGCTGGGCCAAATCCAGCCTCTATTGCCTGTTTTTGTAAGTAAAGTTTTATTGGCATACAGCCACGCCCATTTTTTTTTTTCCTACCTTTTGTCCATGGCTATTTCTTGTTACAATGGTAGGTTCAAGCAGCTGGGAAAAAGACTACTGGTTCTGCAAACTTGAAACGTCAAAAGTATTTACTTTCTGGCAATCTGCAGAAATAGTTTGTGGATCCCTGCTCTAATTGAACTTCACCATTTCTTGCAATTATGAATGTAGGCAGTCCTTGCTTGATTAAAAGTCATTAATACAATAGTCCTTGTCACTAAAAGAAATCAAGGTATTTTGATAGCAAGTCATCATTGGGGTGGATACCTCAAAATAACATTTGCACTCAACGCTGCTGTACACATGGCGGTTATTAGGCCTGTTGCTGGATCTTGTATTTTTATTATGTTAATAGAGATGCCCATATATTACTATTTCAGAAATGGTTTGTTTTGAATTCTCATAATTGTTTTCCAGGATAACTGGCTGCCTTTGTAATCCTATTAATTTTATCTTACGCATTTAAAAATGCACTTTGCCGAGAATGCCGCAGGCCAACTGCCAAAAGGATCCGTCTCACAGACAACAGATGCGAATGCTGAGCTAAAGAGACCGGCTTCCTCACATCACACTGTGCACACAGGGTTTCCTGTGAGCGGCTCTTCACGTCCCCAGGCCCTGGGGAGAGAGACGAGAGAGAGGTGCAGAAGCTGAGCTCGGACCCGGAACTGACATTTTCTACTTGGACAGGAAGACAAGCATCGTTCTCATGAAATCAATGTCATGGCCATGTCCTCAGTGTCCCTCTCCGCATCTCTAGGCAGTCATCAGGAAAGTGATTTTACAGATGAGGAAATGGGTCACCCAGACTCTCCTTGGCCCTTGGCCATGTCCGGTCAACAGGGGCCTGGCCGCCGCAGCGTGAGGCTAGTCTTCAGGTTTGAAGTTTGCTATAAGAGCCAACAACAGGACCAGTGGTTGATTTTCTCTCTCTTTTCAATAGAGAAACACACCCAAGTCTAGGCATGAGAATGCCTGTGAGCTGGTCTCCTCTCAACCCTGACCAAGTATGGCAGACTCCCATCTGAGCCTAGTTTTCACCTCTGCAAAGTGGATATAATATTACTTGCTTTGAGTATGATAATACACATAAATATGCACACGCACGTACATATATAATCATACACATGTATACATAAGCACGATTAGATACATATACATGCATGTAAACACACATATGTGATTGCACCTATGTTGATATAAACGCATATGCACATGCCTACATGTGGTAGTATGTGTATACAGACACACAGAAATGTGTGTAGACATATACACAAATACACATATATATACAATTGTTCGATGCTATAATGCTATTCATGATGCTCAGAGGCTCCAGGGAGATCATAGATCTGAGAAGCTTTGACAAATTCCACAGGAAATCATAATTAGGATAAGAATATTGATACACATTCATTTGTTTATTCAATGGAATTTCCTGAGCACCTAATACATATCAGTTTTGTGCGCTGGGGATATGGTAGTGAGTAAGAACATTGAGGCTCTGGGCCCATGAAACTTACACCTCAGTGGGGGAAAGACAAGCAAAGAACAATAAGCAAATCCTCAAGACAATATCAGAGATGAAAATCCGACAAGGTATGCCAGGGAGTCATGACTGAGGAGTGTGGGCTACTTTAACCTGGGTGCCAAAGACCTTTTGGTGGAAGTGACCTTGAAGCTGACAGATGAGCCCCCAGGGAGCCAGCCATGGGAATCTGCAGGATCTGCAAGAACTTTATTCTAGCAGATGGCACAGCTGGTGCAAAGGTGTGGCGGTGAAAAAGGAGTTAGTTAATTGTGCTTAAATGGAAAAAATTATCGTTGTGTTTGAGCATAGTTGAAATGGGCAGCAAGAGCTGTGGGGGGGCTTGTGGGCCAGCGTTAAGTGTTATCAGGTTTGAACAAGGAAGAAGAACTGAAATGATTTCCTTATTGCCTGGATTCCAGTAAGACCAGAAGTAGCATCAGGGGCGGCTGCTGGGGTTGGGTTGGGAAGAGAAAGCTGGAGGCAGGGTCTTACACTGGTTAAGCACCAGCTACGTTCAGCGGCAGGTGATTGTTGCTTTATTTCACACTCCGCATTAGCCTGTGGATGAGATATTATTATCTCCACTGGACCACCTTGGAAATAGAGACCGCGACTGAGCACCCATTATTCAAACACGTATTTGTTAGGCATCTACTTTAGCAATAGACCCTAGCCGTACAGATGGGGCCCCTACCTTCACAGAGCACATAGTCAGGGGGTGGATGTATGTTAAACAAGAGGGCAAACAAGAATTACAAATTGGTCTGTGCATGATGAGGGGAAGAGGCCAGATGCCACAGGGGTTCTCCGCTGATGGGGAGAGGGCCTGTGGGTCTGGGGGAGGGGAAAGCAGTTTGCGGGTGAGAGGCACAGGGAGGCTTGATGGTCAGCTGCACATGGAAGATGAGAAAGAGGAGGTTTCAGGGATGTTCTGTAAGTTTCTGATGGAGAATGGATGACCGCGCCACCCACAGAGTTAGAAAATGCTGGAAAGTACCAGGTGTTGGAGACAAGATGAAGTTATCTAAGTGGCAATGACAAGAAAGTAAGTGTCTGCTCAGACTGAGAGCAAATGCTCAGATTCCGAGAGACAGCAGAGAACTGGACTCCTGAGCATGGAGATTTCTTAGGGACAATGCTCTGCCTGGGAAAGACAGGTGCCTCCAAGATGACAGAGAACCATCAGAGAGAGAGAGAGGGAAACCAGGATATCTAGTGTCACAGAACATAAAGGGAGAAGAAACTTCCAGAAGTGCTGAATGCTGCTAAAGTGCCAAATGCACTGAAGACCAGAAAATGTCCCCTGGATTTAATGTCATGCATTGGGGACCTTTGCAGGAGCCATCTCGGTGGTTGGTGGTGAAAATAAGCCAGACGAAGGTGGCTGAAAGGGGAAGACACGCAGACAGCAAATTCAGACAATAGTTTTGAGGGTTCACGAAAGCTAGTCGTGTGTACAAAGCTCCAGGCACTGTGCAAACGCCTCAGAAGCGCACAATAAACATTCGTTTCTTTGCCTTCCTCTTCTTGAACACAAATAGACTTTCCCTTTTGGATACTGAGAGAGATGAACACAAATGTTCCTTTCACAGCTTGGGAAAGTACCAATAAAAATGATTCTCCCTTGCCCAAATATACCCCGCTGATGTGAAGTGCACGCGCAGGAGGACCATTTCCCTTTCTTGTTGTTTTTCAGTTCCCAACATCAAGTCATCTGAATCTGCATCATATAAAGATCGCGTGTTCACTATGGCGGATTCATTTTTACACCTCTGCTCGACTTTTCAGACATGTTTCTCGACCACACGTAACCACGCTTAGTTCAGAGAACACCGTCCCCAGTGTATATTCGCGATCGTATACATGATTCACGTTACCTATTTTACTTATTAAAAATCGACATGAGACTGCACTTGGGGGAAATAAAGGCTTTCGCTTCTTGAACAAAAGGTATGAATAATGCCGCCCGTACACAA
>CM053511.1:3908784-3936308 GCA_028627145.1 Eidolon dupreanum | reverse complement strand
GAGAGTGTGGTGAATGCAAGAGGGAGTTACTGGTTGTCTTGCTCATCAGTAAC
The DNA here is from genome assembly GCA_028627145.1 of Eidolon dupreanum. Taxonomy (NCBI): domain Eukaryota; kingdom Metazoa; phylum Chordata; class Mammalia; order Chiroptera; family Pteropodidae; genus Eidolon; species Eidolon dupreanum. The sequence goes on along the minus strand of CM053511.1, from coordinate 3,936,255 downwards.
AGACCGGGGAGGCGGAAGTGAAGCAGGTTACAATAATCACCTCAGGAAACCCGGGGCTCTGTTCTGGGAGTGCCACTTGCCGTGTGTGACTTGGACCAAATCCCTTCACTCCTCCGGGTTTGATCACCTCACGTTTAAGACGTCCTTTCCGGACCCAGCACTCCTCAGAGGACAGTGAGCTCTGTGGCGACCGGGCCAACGCTTTGCTCCCTGCAGAATCCCCAGAGCCCAGTGGATGGCACAGAGCACTCACTTATAAATATTTAACTGAATTGAATTATATGGAAGATAGCTGATAAATGTCCACCCCTTCATCTTCTCCTTCTCCTTCCTGTCTTTGTAAACTTTAGTGGAATTTTTAGTGTCAATATTCTTGCGCATGGAAAGAGATATATAAATGATCTCGTCCGGGGGCAATTTTAAACTATTTAAAAGCCACATAATTCTATCATGTAAAAGAAAAGCACAGAAGAAATTTCAATATGTAAACAATTTGAGTCTGAGCTACTCTGATTGGCAGTGTAAGAAGGGAGAAGCTTTGGTGATTAGTGACATGAAAAGGGGAGGGGCCTCTGTGATGATTGGCAATGTGAAAAGGGGTGGGGCCTCTGTGATTGGCAGGGTATGAAGGGAGGGGCCTCTTCCTTATTCCCAGTCTTGGGGGCTGAATCAGCCTGGAGAATGCTTTGGATTCTGCTGAACACAGCTGGAACACTGCTCATTTAATGCAAGTCTTAAGTCTCACAGCTGAGGAAATAGAAGATCGGAGATGTCATGTGACTTTTGGGGAGTCACAAAACTCCCTTAAGATTCTCTTTATACTTCTCCATTACAGAAATGCATCGACCACTTTCTTTTCTTCCTGGGCCAGCTGGTTCTTCATATGAGAGCCTGTCTCCACTGGCCCCGGCAGAGAGCAACGCTCGACTCCCGTACCAGAAGCAAGCACTAAATCTTCCTGGCGCTTCCGGAGAGTTTTGGGGCCACAGGGAGCCACAGGCAGGAAGATGAAAGAATAACAAAGGCGAGACATCTCCAGGGGACTCACAACAGAAGCAGTCCCAGGTTTTTTTGTCGAATAAAAATAGACCCAGGGACCTTGGCTTTGAGCCCAGCAAAGCAGAGTCCTCAAAGCTGCTCACTAAGGATACATGAGGGGGGCATACAGGAGGCAGATGTGCAAATCAGGCACTGTGTGATTCAGGGACTGCCTGTATGTATTTGATGATGATTATTATCATCACTGAGTGTAAAGATAACCACAAGAGGTAACATTTACTGAGTGTTTGCAATGTGGTAGGTATGGTGATTGACATGGTTTCCTTGCTCATATAAGTCACAGAAATCTCAATAAACCCCACAACGTGAGGATATTATCATCCCCACTTTACAGATGGAGAAACTGAAGACCAGAGAGGTTAGGTAAATTGCTTGAGATCCCACAACTAGTAAGTGGCAGAACCAGTATTCTAGACCAGTGTATGTCGGAGTCCAGAGTCTGAATCGTTAGCTGTTATTGTCACCTGCCACCCATTCATTCATTCCACGAATATTTATTAAGCACCTACCCTATGCCAGGGTCCTGTTCTATATTTTCTTATGTCAATTTTGATATTCAATTTAGAGGCAAATTTCCAGGGCACAGCTACTATATGGAGCAGGGGCAGAGCTGCGTGAGCTAATGAACTGTTTGGCTCCCCTTCAGGAATGGTCCTCACCCCCCCCCCCACACACACACTGGCCTGCATCACGGGTGTGCCCTGGAAAATGAAGCCAGCATCATTGCTGAACAAATTGCAACACCAAATAGCAAGGATCGCACTCAAGAAATCCAACTCTCACCATATTCCAGCTAAAGGAATGAATTGGTAACTGCATGATAAGGATTGTGTAAACAAGAAAGTACACTGTGAATTGAGGAAGCATAAGAAGGCAGAGAAATCCACATCCCTGTGGTCACCAAGTCTTGAAACAGGTCCCTCCCCCTGTCCCACAGAGTACTCTGAGCTGTGAAACGCTAAACTTGGGAGGGCCCCAGAAACCTTCCAGACTTTCCCAAATGCCGGTTGGTCAAACAGCCTATCTCCATCTCCGCCTTATCCAAGTACTACCCGTACTATTAACGACTATCCACTTAAAGGCAATTACAGTGTAAGGCAAGGAAACTTTATACCATGACCTTTTTAATAGGACAGCCAGATCCCCTCGCATAAATGAGTTACTATGAGAAAAAATGCGCTGGCCCCAAAACGTGATTAGCTCCAAAGCAATTTGAAAACTATGGCGATACATCTACGTGTCCTGTATTTGCAGGGAGGACACGGAGCAGCAGAGCGGGAATGGCCCCTGCTCATCACTGAGTGGCCACTGCCTCCCCGTGACAGGCCATCGCTTGTCCTTCAACTGCCATCGCCCCACTTGGTGTCTGCTCTTTCCCATTTATTAGCTGTTGGTTTATCTGAACAGCTGAGCACCCTCAGGCTCGTCTCCACGTCAGAGGAGAGTCCCCTGGCTCCCATTTCCACTGCAAGCTTCGTTGTCTCTGAGCTGGATCTGCTGCCCAGGCCTCTGAAGGCTCCTTTTATTCTGGTCTCCACGGCGAGTGCTGGGCTGGGGGCGGGGGGAGGGGGCGGAGTGCTTCACCAGAGCTGCCACGGTGAGGGTCTGGGGAAGTGGCATTTACATGAGGAGCAGGGGTGAGAGTGTGAACCCCACGGCCTTGGGTGTTTGCTCCTGGAACTGACTGATAGGAGGCTGGTCACCCCCTTCTGCTCCCCATAAAGTGAGGGGTCAGACTGCATGGGTCTTTCTCGAGGTGGGCTTGGGCCTCACAGGCATCACAGCTGAACAATCCGATTGGGCAGTGAGGACACTTGTATTATGGGTTTGGGGTGACTCTGGCAGGGGAGCCTGAAAGGAGAGCCCAGGAAGCCCATCCAAAGGTGAGACCCAGCGATGAGATGTCTGACCTCTGGCCCTAGCAAGAGCCCAGTGATGGAAGACAAAGGCCAAGGGTGGCAGGGCCGCTGGGGAGTCTGAAATCCAACGGAACGTGTTTAAAATTAAACTCATCTCTCTACACAGTAGATAATCTAGAGTCATAAAAGTGGTACAGGAGCTAAGTATACCTATTTTTTAAAAGGTTACAAGTGAATTTTTAAAATTACATCCGAATAAATCTTGAAATTGATTCTTTGACAAATTCTGCATAGTTATTTAAATGACAGGTTTTAGACTGTGGGGAAACATCGGTCACTGGGAACATAGATCATTGGGAACTAGCAAAGGTTCACTGTGGACAAATTATGTAAGAGTCACCCGTGCTATATTTAATGAGGCAACTAACCTGATAGATGAACGTTATCTGTTTAGTCAGTATATCTTTATGGGACGTCTATACTATATATAGTATATATAGTATAGGTTGCTAGGTGTTCTAATTTACACCACTGACATCCATAGGAATAACCTACAGTGACTAAATAGGGTTTATTTCAGGACTGCTACAAGGGTTTAAAATCAGCACATCACTTAATCATTTGTGTCAACAGGACATTTGTTTGAACTTATTATCCATCCTTGAAGAACGAATTGAACAAACTGAAAATGAAAGAGTATTGTGTCGACATGAGAAAACACCATAATTGTGAGTTACAAGATGCTACGTAACCAACGTCATGCATGAAAACAAGGACCCGCATTATCATCGAAGTAACTCAATATTATCCTTTCAAAAGGAATAGTCAGACAAATGAGAAACCAGAAATAAGAGCTGTGGCTTTTGAAAAAAGGGAGAGAAATGTATCATCGTTTTTAGTCATGTTGACTGTCTACCTCCAGGAAGAGTAAGAGGTCACACTGACTGAATCCTCACGAGGACTGATGCTCGTTCACACCTTACAGAAAGGTGTTATCTCTACAATCACCTTATGAAGTGGGTGCGAGTATTACACTCAATGAGCAGATAAGGAAAATGAAGACCAGATTGCTTAATTTGCTCCAGCCACACAATAGTAGGTAGACAGCCAGACATGTTGGCTTGAAGTCCATGTCTGAATGAGTACAGCCAAGCCAACCAACCAAAAACAGAACAAAACCAAGAGCAAACGAACCAAGCCAAACCCAGCATGACCACTAGCGAAAGTCAAAGTTGTGAAGCTGTAAATACACACACCTAAGATGATGTATTCCTATACATAAGACTCAGGAAAAATAAAATTACGAAAAAATAATTCCACTTAAATCAGCAACACCACCACCAACAATAACTCTAGAAACCATATAATGAAGGAAAGACAATACTAACATGAGACATTCAGATTGTAGGAAGACAAAGGAAAAACACATTTCTGGAAGGAAAGGCTAACTGTAAACATTTCAATCATTTCCCAATTAATTTTAGGCTTAATATAATTCCCGCAAAAAAAAAAAAAAAATACCCAAAGATTTTGGTGGAGGAAACATGGTTAAACTGATTGAATTCTAAAGTAGACGTGGGAGAATATGCCAATGTTTGGAAAAACAGAATTATAAGAGGTGCCTTGTCCTCACATCCTGCCAATGAGGATATAAATATATAGTAATTAAGTACATTTAATAATCAAAACAGTAAGGTACAAGAATTACAACGTGTATAACAAGAACTATTGGGAAAAAGCAACAGAGGAAAATACATGGAAAGAGGCCTCAGTAAGGTGAAATTTAGTTTATAGGAAGGTTGCGTCAGAAACGAGTGAAAGAATAAGCCAATAAACATTTTCCAAAGTAATAAGCAAAATTAGGTATTTCCTCTAATCCAAACACCAACATAATATTGGGAGTCCCAACAGAGGGACGATGTTTGAGGGAGGTCTTAACATACCAGCAGGGTTATGTCAGAGGAACGAGTAAGGTCACAACATTCGTAGGCAGAGGAGATAAATGCACAGTGCAAGGCGTGACGGAGCAAAACAGCGTCGGACATTTGCAAGAAACTGGTGAGACTGAGGCTAGGATTCCAGGGGAGAGGACGGCAGGGAAGAAATCGTGAAGGTCAATTGGATTTAGTTAAGGAGTTTACACACCATCTTAGAAGCGACGGAGAACCGACAGTGGAGTGGTTTGAGGCAGGTAAGAGATATGGTCAGGTTGGTAATTCAGGAAGCTCATTTAGTTGGCAACGTGGAGGAGAGAATGGAGATACGAGATGCTGAAGATACTTTGTTGGAATATAATGAAAGTGTGGAATAGGGCAATGAGGATGTGGGGAGGACGGTGGGAAGGCACAGAACTGAGAGCTGGCTGCTTAGGTGGTAGAGCCAGCCAGACTGGTGGGTACCTGGAAGAGACAGGTATGAGAGCAGGGGAGACACTGAGGTCTGGGAGGAGGTAAAGAAGTTAAAGATATCTCATTTTCATGTTGGTGGCATCAGGGCCACTGATGGAGACAAGAGGCAGAAGGGTTGCTGGGTAGGAGGTCTTTACGTGACCCATGGCTGAAGGAGCTGAGCTGTGACTCCAGGGGGGAAAAAAGGTAGAGGCTCAGACTCCCAGGGTTTGACTTATCCAACGTCCACCTTAAAAGAAAAGTCCTTTTCTTCTGGCTCCTCTACCTTTGAGGTCTTTTGGGTTGTAACACAGGTTCTCTTCTGTCAGTTGCTTCAAGTTGGAAGGTGACTTATTACTCATGACAGCTCAGTTCCTGTTTGTTTTTCCTCCTGCGAGGGCAATCCACGCCCTTTAGTTTGCTTGTGTCTGAAACCTTTCTATTCAATTAGCTAATTTCTCCCTGAAGTCACATCCTTCACTTTAATAAGAGGAAAATGAGGCCACTCTATGTATTATTAAACTTCATTTCAGGCTGAAATTGAATTAAAACTAGCAGCAGTTCCTCTCATGTATCACAGGTTGTTGGTCTATGATTCATGCTTCTGAATGGTCTTCAATCTTTCGGAGGCCACGGGGGAACTGTCTTAAAATAACCTAAATGTAGCTCAACGGATATTCCTGAGAAGTCTGTAATTTTGGAAATTTTTACAGAAACTTTTACTAACAACGACCCTGGAACAAGGAATCTGCTGCAGGCTTTGAACATGCGAGTTACCGTTTGCCTCTTTGCTGATTTTTTTTTCCTGAGTGTTGGTGGTATTTTAAAAGACCACACTTATCCCCAGATGAAGCCCAGTGATTCATACACCCATTTTATGTGAACTCTATGATTTCAGCAATTCACTGTGAAATAAACTCTCTCAGCCTCCTCCTGTCTTGAAAGATTATATTTAAATGCTCAACTCACCTTGTCTGCGTTGAATGTCTCTAACTTTTCTTCTTCTGCATCACTTTGTCAAACTCCTCACCATCTCAAAGAGTTGAGGGTTGGGAAGGAGATGAGAAGTAGGGTTAAGAATAAAGTCTCTAAGGTCAGACAGACCAGGGTGGAACCCTGGTTCTGCCCATTCCTGAGCTCTGTAATTTGGGGGCCGGCTTCTGGTGTCCCCAAGACTCTGATTCCTCATTTGCAAAGTGGGGAGAGCAGAGCTTCCTTCCGCAGAGGCCGCCGTGAGGTTCGATGCGTGTCCCGGAGGAGGACCAGCATGGCGTCCAGCCCAGGGGCAACGTTCGATGCCGTAGGTAGGCACATGGTGTCACGCAGCCTGGGAGCCAGCGCTACCGCAGACTAGCCGCGCGCACTTGGGTAAGTCACCCGCCCTCTCTGAATCTCGGTTGTCACCAAATGGCAAAATGAGGGGAATGGATGTGATGCATTCAGTCATTGAACCCATCTGCCAGGTGCCTCTTCTCCATGAGACGCTGTGCTAGGTGCTACAGAAGCATCAGATGACCCCGAGTCCATTGCCCCCAGGAATCCTGGGCCCTCGTCTTTAGGGATATGTAGAGCCCATGACCTTGGAGAAGGGCCTTGGATTGGCAGGAAGAACATTAGGGTGTGAGTGTAGGAAGCTGCCAAGGGTGGAAGATGCAAAAACAGGCGAATGCCAAAGACGTAGGAGGAAGGTTTAAGGAAGACCGAATCCTAACAGGATAGAACCAGGAGCCCCCAAATGCCCCTGAGGAGTAAAGGGCTGAGGTGAAGCAAGGCGGACCCAAGTCAGGGAAAACAAGAGAAAGGGCATTTGGGGCTGAGGCAGAAGACAACACTGTTGCTCCATTTAACCCAGTGTCAGGAAATATGAGAGAAGCCGGAGCCACTTCTACACCTCGGACAGCGCAGATTACAGACTGCCGGGCAAACGGGCACGCGGGGGCCGGGTCGGTTGTTCAAGCTCAAGATCGCACGGCTGATGTGATGGAAATTCGACCCTAGGTCTGCCTAACATTTTCCATTGGACCTTTCTCCCTCTGTCCTGGGAAACTAAAAATCTGAAACCGCAGAGTGCGGCTGCCCTCACCGGGAGACTCTTGGACGTCCCAGAGGCATCCTTCATGTGCTAGCGGCGAGGCCACGGCCAGCACCATGACGCCCATCCGTCCGCGGGCTCGTTTTAATCCTGCATCACGGACTCCCTGAGGCCAGGGCCCTTGTTCTTATTCATCTTGTCTCCCAGCACCCAGCAGGCTCAGTACTTATTTGCTAAGCGAGTTGAAAGAATAAATCAACACACAGGCGCCTTCAAAACATGCCTGCAATCGGAACAGAGAACAGGTCTATTTCTCATCAATCTGAGACGGGCCGCCCAGGACTGTAAGACCCCGGGGTGGGCCTGACCCTGGTCTGATGGCCCGCTGAGCGCCCACCGTGAAGCAGCTGCCCTGCCCGGAGGTGACGGATGGTGGCGGCAAGTCCCTCGGGACCCCTGCATCCTCTCACGCTCATCTATAATCCTTGGCTCACTGACGCAGCATGATGTAATGGGCTTTCCATTGCTCTAATGGTCCGGCCTGTCGCTGAGAATTTATCACAACATATGCAGGGACACAGGGGCCCGTTCAGGACTGCAATGGGAGACTTTCAGCAAATGAAGGCTTTGCTTAGGCCAGCCTCAAGCTTACCTTCTCAGTTCCCCAGAAGTGACAGCCCCCACCTTTTCCCCCCTGGGACCTATGGTGGCCAGACTTGGACAAATTTAGTGTTCCCTTTTTGGACTACATGTTGAATCAATAAGCAAAAAAAAAAAAAAAAAAAAAAAAAAAAAAAAAAGAATAAATGCCTGCTCTCATTTCTAATAATCCACAAGATTTCACTTCCAATAAATAGTAAAGTTGTCCATTCTGATAGTACAATTCTTTAAAAAATTAATGTATGGTTTCTTTAGTTGCCAGGTTCAATCATTAAGATTGGACTCTGAGATCCAAATGCTAAAGTTGTATTCCTGGTTCTATCACTTACCAGATACTTGACCTTGGACAAGTTCCTGAGCGCTCAGACCTTAGTTTGTCCAGCTATTAAAATGGGGGTGACAATGGACACATGCAGAGCCAACGCAGGGAACAGCTGAGATAAGCACAGGTCGAGAGCATCACCCTCTCGACTCATCCGAACGCTGGCCTCGTCTCGGAATAGTACTACCTGCCTGTTTTACAGATGAAGCAACTGAGGCTCAGGGAGAATACGTGATTTGCCTAAGGTCACAGGGTCACCGAAACCCAACCAAATCCCTGTACACCAGCCGGAGCCACTTTGCACTCTGAAATTTACCCCCAATTGATTGTGATCCAGGTATTGACGCTGGTCCTCTCAACCCACCTAATTCTGAAGGCAAAAAGCAGCTCATATTCCCTTTGGAGGACTGGCCGGAACTTGATCTCCCATAAAGAAATCTAACATATCCTGACGGCCCCTGAAATTCATTCAGCACCAAGCAGAAGAGTGAAGCCTTCATAAATCCACGAGTTGCTGCCCCTTACAGCAGATGAGAAAACAGATGCACACTGGTGGCTGGTGCAGCTTCAAAACCTTCGCGACTTACCAGCATGTCCATCCACACCTGCCGAAGTCCCTCTGCCCACTCGCAACTGTCAGAACCACCTCGTCACCCACATTCCCTCTCATAAGTGGTTTTCCACTGTGACTGCACATTAGAATTACCTGGGCAATATTTGAAAAATAAAAAATCAGCAGACATACACGAGACCTGCCTACCTACGGAGAGGTCAAATTCAAGGGGTCTAAAGTAGAACCTGGTCTAAGAGTTGGGGAGTCTTCCAGGTGACTCAGGCATTCAGCAAGAGTTGAGAAGCGCTGGCACACATCCCACTGACTGGGTGGTTGGTTGGCTTGAGATTTAAAGTCGCCCTATTTTGGAGAGCACGGGGGTACTCAGGAGCCAGTCACAGAAGCCTAATAAGCGCATTACGTAATGCAGCATCTCCCAGACTGGTCCTCTGCCCTTTTCTGGGTGTCGCCAGGTTCTTGTCACCCTACTCGGACCTGGGAGGGCCCTCCACGTAGCAATGCTAACACCTGGTCTGGCTCCACCGTTGGCTCCATGACCTTGCCCGACAAACCTTGGCCATGGCACCACCACTGCACCCAGCGAGGCTTGGCCATGGGAGCCCCAGGTTTGCCATGAACACTACCTTCTCCCTCTGCCGCTTCCTCCTTGAGGCCCTCCTCGGGCCTTCCCGGTGCCATTGTGAGTCTCCCTGCTTCCATTCGCTCTCCCCTCACACAGACACGAAGGGTGCACAACAAAATGCAAAGTTCTCTGCACGGCCCACAATCTCGGCCAGGCTTTCACAATCCCTGCCCGCCCCGCACCCCACTCCCCACCCCCCGGGTCCACATTACATTTTTTGCGTGTGGCTTCTCCACATTATTTACACATGAGCCAAACTCACCTATGTTCCATGTCTAGAACATGCCATTCATCACCATACCTCCATGCTTTGGCACAGGCTGTTCTGTTCACCAAGAATGTCCTCCACACCCGTGTACAGGGTGAAATTATACTTTATTTCAAGATCTATTACATATGGAAAAAGAACGTAGCGACATGGAAAAGTGTCCTGAGCAGGTTGTCCCCAGTATGTCCCTCCTCCCCACCCTGTGCCAGCCAGGCTCTGGGCAGAGTCTCTTTAAGCATTTCTGCTTCTACTTCCCTGCTACAGCCCTCTGGGATAGGTGCTCTTATTATGCCCACATCACAGGCGGAGAAACAGGTGTGAATTTTTTTAAAGCACATTTTCTAGATAATGGCTTGGATATAGCCTCGGGGCATGGTTTTGTGACATGCTTGAGCTGAGAGGGGAGAGAGAGGACTAAAACTCAGAGTCATGTGATGAGCCTTGGGAGGGAGGGGGTCGCAAAGTTTCAGCCAGTGAGCCATTCTTGGGGACGTATTCACGGAAGAAGAGAGATTTCCAATATCCAGTTCTAATTGTTTGGATGTGTTTCTGTCGTCCCGTGCTCCGCTCAGCCGCGTCTGCATTGGCATCATGGGGCAGACACCTTCATCCCTCGGATGCAGCTCAGAACTGTGCGGGTTTTTAGAACTCCAGATAAGCAATTAAAAACAGCCATGCAGTGAAGGCCTTTGGACGCCATTGGTGATGACCCATCTGAGAGAATGGAGCATCCCCAAATAATTACATTTCTCCCTGCAGCCTCCGGCCAAGCACAGACGACGCCGCTGGTGAGGTTATTAGGTTGGCACCAAGTCGAGCACCTCGGGGCCCTTTGTTTCGGAGAGCAGTGATTATGTTCGCAGGGACACAGGGCTCCCCGTGTCCTTCTCCTGGATGTGCCTGCCAGACCGATCACAGATCAGCGAGGCTTCAGCTGCCCCAGGAACAAAGCGGCCACGTCCCCTCGGTACTGGGCCCCATGCTCAGCACAGGGGCACACAGTCTTATCCAGCCGCTCAGACGCCTGCCTCCTTCCTCCCAGACAGAAACCTGATTTTGTTCACTTACAGATGGAATGCAGGCAGAGAAGCGATCCCGTGGCCTCAGGAAAGGGGGTATGAGGTTGACTGGTCCAAGTCCAGGGTCAGTAAACTAGGGCCCATGAGCCAAATCCAGCAAGCCCAGCCTGCTGCGTGTTTTTTGTAAACGAAGTCGTAGTGGGACACAGACACGCTCACTGACTTCCAGACACTCTGTGGTCGCTTCCAGGCTACAGGGGCAGAGTGGAGTAGTGACAGATTGTTTGTGGCTCACAAAGCCTAAAGTACTTACTTACTATCTGGTTCTTTATGAAAAACAGATTGCTGAAAACATCCTAATATAGGTACTTACACATACTGGTGAATCATCACAACACTCAGTGGTAAGCATTATTGTCCCACTATAGCGTTAAAGTTAAGTAACTTGCCCAAAGTCACAGGGCCACCAAGAGTTGAAGCCGGGATTTAAGCTGGGATGGCACCAGAGTTTCAAAGATATACAAGACTGCCTAGAGGCAATCTCAACCTCCTTGGGGGAAAAAAGGATAGAGAGTCTATTGAAAGTTGAAAGTCGGAGGAGGGAGAGGCCTCTGAGATCCCCCTAGGCCGGCCCCCTCCGGCCACGGTGGAGAGCTGAGGCCCAGGCTCACTGCCCTGGAACTCGGCTTCCCCTGCAGGCTCAGTCCTTCCCAACTCCTGAGCCAGTTCCAACCAGGACACTGAGTAGCCTGGAGCCCCCAGGCCCACCGGACAGAGGTTCTAGAGGAAGTTCTGTTGGTCACTTGTGTCTAAGAGGAGTTTTGGGCTGGCTCCTAAGCAGTGGAGTTTCAGACCCTCCTGTGGGGCTCCCGTCACAAAGATCTCCTCAACCTTGTAGTCCTCGGCCTCTCTGCTATGACCCCAGCCTGGCAGGGCCCGCCATGCTGGCTCGACCCAGGTTCTCCACCGGGAGGGGGCCATCTTTCCGAGGTGCAATTGCTACAGGGGTCCTGCACGTGAGGCACTGGCCACTTGCGACCACGGTGTCCAGCACGCGCCACCCACCCCAGCCCTGCAGCATCTCCTGCTCTGAGAATGGACTCCCTGAAACATCAGCACCCCAAAGCGGGAGTCTCTTACTTTCAACACTAAGTCACTGGGCTTCCTAGAACCCTCTTCTCAGCCTCCATAATCCTGAACGACTTCTTTCTCTCTCATGCCATTAGTTACGATCCAGACACTGATGACTTCCCACCTCTCGTGAGCCTCGCTCGCCCTGCTGAGCCCGGGACTCATAAATCCACTGCCTACTGGGCTTGTCCACTCCGATACTCCACGAGCATTAACGCCGATCGTGTGTACGCCCGGACTCACCACATCTGAGCCACACTGCCCTTTCTCCTGGTTCTACATCCTGGGGCAGGTTCCAACCAGAGGTCTTCTCCACCTTGGATATTTCATAAACCCCTGTCCTGAGGGTTGGGTAAGGACAATAGGTGATCACATTGGCAGGGTAAGGCCAGTGTGTTACTGGCTCCATTGTTATAGGATGAGGAACCTGAGGTGAGAAGGTGGCCTTCCCAGGGTTCCCCAGCTGGTGAGTGACACGCAGAGGGTGGTTCCCAGTTGCCCTGGCTCCAGAGCCCAGCCGTTGTCATCGTAACAGGCTGACTTCCGGAGCTTCCCTTTGATTGAGCTCCACTGGTATTTATTTCATTGTTTTGTGGAAGAGAGTTAGAGGCTTCCCTATCTGAACAAACCTAGCATCGTGTTGTATTCACTGTCCTACTTAAATTTTTTTAAGAAAAAAATAAATCAGGCCAGCGCGTCCCCTGGCCGTGATCCCACTGTTTCTAGGACCGCCACACACCACGGCTCGGTCGGAGCTCGGGAGTGGGCAGGGATGAGACCCACATGGCGACAGGCTGGCTTTCTCCAGCCTCTTCCTGAGGCCCTGGAGGGACGGATTGGGGAAGGTGGATGTCGGGCAGGGCCAAGAGATGACACCGGCTCAGTGTGAGAACAGTGGACCGGTTTCAGGGAACGTCGGTCACACGGCCGGAGAGGGGAGGACAGTGTGATGGGGTGACAGCTGGGTCCCTTCTCAGCACCAACCCAGATCTGGGGCCTTGGTCAAGACCCTGCCCTACTCGGGGCCTCAGTTTCCCCATCTGAGAAAGGAGATGGTTGGCCGGTGTTATGGGCTGAATTGTGCCCCTCCCCCTCTTCACACACTGAGGTTCTGACCCTCGGAACCTCATAAGGTGACCACACTCGGAGACAGGTCTTTACAGAGGTAATTAACTTAAAATGAGGTCACTGGAGTGGGCTCCAATCCAACACGACTGGTGTCCTTATAAGGAGCGTAAATCAGGGCACAGACACGCAGAGGGAAGGTCACGTGAAGACAAGGAAGACGACCGTCTGCAAGCCAAGGAGAGCGGCCTCGGAAGGAACGAGCCCTGTCCACACCTCGATCTGCAATTTCCAGCCTCCGGAACTGTGAGAAAATACACATCTGATGTCTCAGCTGCCCAGTCTGTGGTACTTGGTCACGGCAGCCTGAGCTGACTAAAACAGCTGGACACAACAGATGTCCAGTTTCTATTACAGCTGTGATTCTTGGGTGGCTGTGTTCAATAACGTGGTCCCAGCTGAAGAGAACAGGGCTAGGAGGGACTTGGACAAACTGTAAGGCAGTAAATATTTGTTTGAAGCTGCCAGATCTCGGAGTTATTCGTTAAGCAGCAGTAGGTAACACAGGTAACAAATGCAGGTCCGAATGACTCTGGCATGGTCGCCAGCTGGGGCATTCGGATAGTCACCGATTTGTACGCTGTCATCCCTACTGCCCACCACGGCCCTGGCCGAAGCTCTGAGCTCATGTTCTCAGCACAAGTTGGGGCCAGGTCAGCATGGGAGACTGGGGAAATGTACAAGGAAATGTTCTCCGCCTGCCACGTAGCTGGGAAACTCGGGCAAGTCACTTGTTTTACAAGCCTCTATGTCCACATCTGTAGAATGGAAATGGTGCCAAGCACCATCCCAGGCTCATTTTAAGATTCACTGACATTATGATGATGAAGATGCCTCACAGTTTCCCAAGCTCTGCAAGGTAGGCACTGTGACCAGGCCAGTTCTCTCAGGGGTCAGGGACCAAGGTCAGGGAGGTTAGCAGGGCTTGCCCAAGACCATCCAGCTTCCAGGGTGAAGCTCCAGGGTCTGAGGCTAGAAACCTACGTGAGAGCCCTTCGCGGTCTGAGTCGGTATCTAGTGGTGGATTCCCCTCCTCCATTTACTTGGCTCCAGGCCATATTTTTCCAGCTGGTTCTTGAATCTCTCTCCATCCTTGTCTTTCCTTTCTCCAGCATCCATTTATGTTCTTATAATACTAAGTTACTTAGATTGTCCTGTTTCTGGCCACCAAGCCTCTGCTCGAGACCTGTCCTTACCCTGGAATTCCCTTCATTCTCCTTGTCTGGCCCAACTCACCATTACTCAGTGATGAAACTGTGGTCAGAGGTTGCTTTCAAATCATGGCTCTGTTCCATGAGCAAATGGTAAGGCCCTCAGGAGTGACTTGCCTTCTTGGGGCTTCAGTTACCTCATCAGTTCATCTCAGACAGAAGGCGAGAACCTGATTTGATGGGGAAGGCAAGGGCGGGATTGGCAGCTAATACTATGGAGTCTTGGATGAGGAGAGAAGGTAAATACATCCATTTGCTGACCTTCCACTCCGTGCCAGGAGCTATCCTAAGTGCCGGATGATGTATTACCTTTTGTAATCTCATAAACACTGTGAGATGCGACCTATTATTCCCCTTTTACAGATAAAGAACTGAGACAGAGATGATTAAGGAGCATGTGCAAGAGGACACAGGGATCTGAGCCAAGCAGCCTGCCTCCGGGTCCTGCGTGAGTGCGTGAAGACTCTCTCGTAAGACACTGTAACCCGTCCGATGACATCCAGGTAGTGAGGAAATCTCTATTATTCAGAGTATTGTAGGATCAGCATCTTATTCTCTAATAATATAAAGTCAGAATGAACCCTCCCATTTGCTAACACTTGGCAGCCTTCTCAGTGATAGACGGATACGTCCAGTTCAAAGTCATTGCCGGTCCACGCATGGGTTCAGTGGGAGGCTACTTCCAGGTGGCCTTGCAGCGAACTGCAGTATCTTCCTTCCCTGTTCTTCCCACCGCAAGCATCGACTCCACCAGCAGGCTGTGATGCCCAGAATTTTCAACCACAGATCCCCTCCTGAAAGGTCTTCCTAAAGAGAGATTGATAAGTCCATTTTTTTTTATAGGTTCACGACATTATATGGAGGAAAAAAACAGGTGTCCTAAATGAAGAAATAATTAATCGTTGAATATAATGAAAAAAGCACGGGCACGGGAAGGAGACAGATCCAGATTTGAATGTAGATCATTACAACTCTCTCGTGCAGCGTCACGTGGGCTAAGGGAGTGTGTGTGCGCAGAGCACGAATCACGTACTCAGAGCTAAATTGAGCAGATATTTACTGAGCTCGCCGAGGGCACCAAGCACTGTCGTAGGCACTTCACACATCTCGACGCACTGACTCCTCAGAAAAACCCTCTGATGTGGTACAGCTGTGAGCCCCATCATGCAGATAAAGAGACTGAGGCCCAAAGGCGTTAAAAAATATGCTCAGCCTTACACGGCTTGTCAGAGCTGGAACCAGAATTTGAATCTGCAGAGCCCAGGTAACCAACACACAGCAAGATACCTGGGGGAGACCACCACATAGGCTGTAGATGCAGGGAGTACATAACTGATGGGGTCACTTGCATGGAGGTGATGGGCAAAGTCAAGTTCAGTGTAGTAGGAACAAGGAGGACTGGGGAAGAACAAGCTGGTGGAGTCCAGTGGAGGAGGGCGCTGGGTGCCTTGGGGCTGGAGAGAGGCTTGATCACAGTGGGTTCCTAGAGGCTTAGGGGGAGGGAAAGAGATGTCAAGAGACAAAGGGTGCGAGGTGACCCAAAGGTGGGGATGAGGCGCTGAGATAAAGGGATCGATTTCTCAAGGTCAGCCTAGCTGGCCACATAGAGCTCCACATGGCCCATGGTGCAGCTTTGCTAGGCCACGTTCTCACCCGGAGGCCGGTCAAGAGACACGGCATGGTGACTCTAACCTGTGAGGAACTTTGGGTGAATCTCTGCTCCTGTCTGTCACTCAGGACACTGATATTTATGACCCTGATGCCATTTAGAATAGCACTGAATCTGGAGTCAGAAGTAAATATTGGGGTTCTGATTAAATCCCACAGCAGCTACATTCACTCAGCTTCTCTCATGTGTTTACTGGAGTCATTCACGCCCATCCTGCTTCCCAGCCTTAGATCTGCCTTGAGGACTTAAAAAAAAAAAATGAAGGTGAATATATCTGGAATCTTGGAAAGAATCCATAAAACTAAGGGAATATGATATTGCAGGAATTCATTTAAGCAACTAATAAGTACTGAGCATCTACACCGTGCCTAGTCCGGGATGCACCAGCAAACAGGGTGGTCCTTACCCATAAACTCGCATCAGGGCAGGAAGATAGCTACTTCACAAAGAACTGCCTAAGCTCAGTCGTGATAAACACTATGGAGGAAAAACACAGTGTACGCTGAGAGTATCTGCGTTACTGTCCTGACACTTTCCAATCAGAGAGATATATTTTGTCCATTAAATAAATCACTCTGAGTCTCAGTACCTTTATCTCTAACAGCAAGAGCCTTGGAGAGTGGCAAGATGATGAGCATAGAACTGACTCTTAATGGGTGCTCAATAAATAGTTATTGTTTATTATTGATGAAAGCTCTCGCTTTGACAATGACGGTGATGGTGATGATGATGACGGTGATGGTGATGATGATGACGGCGGAGATTGATGGTTTCGATGACGGTGATGGTGATAGTGATGATGATGGTGATGGTGACGACGGTGACAGCGACCGTGAGAATGGTGTTGGTAGTGATGCTTATATCAGCCCATGACCATACCTGGTCCCCTCTCCCCACCACGGAGGACCTATAGGAGCTGCTCTACAAGTGAGTCCGGAACTCGAAGCCACGTGGGCACCCTGCTCTGGCTGTCGGTTTCCAAAAAGAGTAAATTGGCATTTCCACGCTGGTTTTCTCCTGCTTCATTTATTCTTCTGGCCTCTGCTCATGCAAGCGTCGCCTCACTGAGAAAATGCCAGCCTCTTCAAGGTGAGCTGGAGACTAGGGTGGCAGAGGCGGGAGCGTCTCCAAAGGTCAGGATGACTCAGCTGTCCCCCGAGAGGCCTCGGGTGGTAGGGGGCCGTGATGCTGTCAGCACAAGGGGAGACTGGAGCTCTCCACCCCTCTCTCTGTCATGGTTAAGAAGCTTGACTCACCATTTCTTTCACCACTCCTGCGAGTCTGATGAGGGAATGTACGGGCTTTCCACAGTTCAGCTGCGACGGATGGTTCAAATCCAAAACCCTGGAGCAAATTCCTTGACGTTTGCCTGGAAAAATCTCCCAGGAGGTCCAGGCTGGAAGGCAAACAGGTGCACAAGAGGCTGCAAGTCTGCCATCACCCAGCCCTCCTCCACCTGCAGGCTGGAGCTTGGGAGATGAGAACCGGAAGCTGCTCCCTCCCGCCTAGCACTCTCTACGGAGATGGGCTGAGTGTAAAGCTGTCTCACATCCAAAACAGCTTCTTCTTGAGGAAGGGAAGCTGGTAACACTTAGGAGATGCTGCGGAGAGGGAGATCTCGAGCAGACCAGGCTGGGCTAATGCGAAGGTCAGCGCTCCAGGTCACCTGGCCAGTCTTGACTTTACATGGTTGATGTGAAGCCCCCTGGGTGGAGATGCCACTGGCGGTTTTGCCATCATCCTCTACTGTCCTGTGCTGGCTGAGTCACACGTGGACAGTACCTGCCTGGCCCCTGCAACATCTGAGTTTGTAGCCCCTGGGCTGGCTGATCCCCAGAGTCTACGGTTCTCAGAAACAAGGTGTGGCGGGAAAAGCACCTGCAAATCGGTAGGTATGGACTCTAATCCTGACTTGGCCACGAACAAGCAGTGTGATCCGCCATGTCCCTCCCTGGCCCTCCCTTTTTCATCAAATATTTCAAGAGCCTGTTAAGTTCCATGCTATCTTTTAGCATCGCAATCCTGCAATAGCATATCTGTTTGCTTTGCTTTTTGTCCTTATGACAGCCAATGTTCTCACGTTGGAAAAACAACAGGAGACAACCTGGTTGAGCTCTCTTATCTTGTGGAGTTATCTGCTGGTGGGGGAGGGGAGCAGAAAAATGTAGAAATAAAACACTGGCGCCAGCACACAAGGTATGGGTCAATGGTGACGAGTGCTTCGAGGCGAAAGGACAGGGCCCTCAGAGTGACGGACATGTCAAAGATGGGAGCAGAGATCCTTTTTTTTTTTTTTTTTTTTTTAATAAATGTTTGAAAGGAGATAGGAAGGACTAGGTCAGAGTTTTCCACATAAAAAGAGAAGGAAAACATTCCACCGAAGGGGAACAGCATACGAAGATGCTGGTGGCATCTCTGAGCCTCTCCTGCTTTCTCTACATTGTAACTTCCATTACAATGCTACATCACGAAGACTGTGATCAGCTTCCACAAGTTAACTCTCAGGCACACCCTAGGGGAAGTGAGTTACTATTTGCAGCTTCTCATCAGGAACCAAAGCTTTGGGGATGACAAGCCAGGGTGTGAACTGCCCTAATTTGAAATCAACACCTTCAGAGGTGGTTACTTAGCACTTAGAATATCTCTGTGTAAATTTGCACCGGAGGACTTGCCGGTTTGCATAAGGGCTGTGAAAAATAATTCTGCACAGGTGGTACCGACATTAGAATCCGGCAAGCCCCACAATCTAGGGTCTCCACGACACATGGGCAATCCCGTGCTGTACCATGCGACAGAACTTCCTGTGATGAACGTGATGCTTTGGAGTTGTGCTGTCAATGGGATGTCAATAGCTACGTGACACTTTAGAACACTTGGGATGAGGCCAGCATGATGGAGAAATGAGGTTTTTAACTGCCTTCAGTGTCAGTTAATCCAAATGTAAAGAGCCCCATGTGGCTACTGGCTACCGTATTGGACAGTGCAGATCCAGAGCCTGGCTAATCCATCTTTCCTCCTCTTCATAGAAGGCCTGCCATGGACCACGAGGCTGGCAAGTCCTGCTGCAAAACAGCATTATGTCCACCTCGAAGCAACCTTTTCTTGACCCTCCAGGCTACCAAAGAGTTTGCAATGCTGCTCATTTGTTTGCTTTGCTTTTTACATATGTGACAGATAATGTTCCCGCGTTGGCAGAATTTTGTCCTAGGCTTGCTTTCACTGTGAGATACCATGTGTTAGCGAAGCTGTAAGGGAGAGGACATAAAGCCAACCCTCACCATGTCCCACCTGTCACTGACCACAAGAGGCTAGTAATATTCACCAAAGGAATGTGATACTTGCAGAAGAGCCAAATTGGACTGGATCTGTTTGCAACAGCCTCAGTTTCCTTACCTGTAAGACCAGCAGGTGGAGCTAGATGGTTCCTGAGAGACCTTTCATTCTCCCAGCTTGGGAGCTTGTCACACAAACAGATCAACAGAGCTGGAGGTGACTCAGTTAGGTCCCTTATTGTATGATAGGCTGATGCCCAGAGATGTGAAGTGGCCTATCCAGGGTCAGCAAGTTAGGGACTCAAGTGGCATCTGAGGCAAAGATGCCTGGTTCCCTTTTCCCTTTAATGGGGAGATTGGGAAGGCAACTATATCAAATTAGTACCTAATGAGGGACTTCCAAATGGAGCAACCCATTCAATCGTAAGCACGGGCAGGAGAGTAGGCGTATTTCTCCTTGCCTTATAAATGGCAGGTGGGAGGAATAGAAAGGGTAGAGGGAAAGAAGTCAGCCATCCTCAAGGCCTCATTGTGGACCAAGTGGACTTTTCTGTCCCTTCCATCTGGGGTTGTCACATGACTTGCTTTTGACCAATAGCTAATAGGCAATGCACACAGAGGCTTGAAACACGCACTCGTATTTAGACACGCCCTCTTCTGCCTTGGCCACGACCTAAATAAAACACGCCCTGACAAGCCTACAAGTCCGAGGATGAGAGACACATAGGGCATATCCAACCCAGCCGCCCCGCAGACCCACGGCTGGAAGCGGAGCCATGCAGACAAGCCCGGCCTTGACTGGCCAACCCTACTCCACCTGCAGACATGCGTGCAAGCCCAGCTGAGGTCAGGGGAGTCTCCCTAGCCACCTGCAGATCCATGAGAAGAAATGGTTATCGTGAGCCACTGAAGGATGGGGACTTTTTGTTGTGCAGCATTGTGTGGCAACAGCTGACTGATGTACTCAGAGTTGAAGTGACTTCCCCAAGGAAATTCTGACCTGCCTGAGAATGAGATCATGCTTCACAGATGGGGGTGACCACACAACTAATCCTCTAAATGGAGCCTTTTGAGAGTGAAAGGGGGCAGTGAGCATTACACTGGACCTGTGAAATAACTCTGGAGTTTTGGATGTCTTCCTACTGCCAAACCACATACTTAGTGCCTACAAATATTTTTCATAGTCTAGATTTGTCTTGCAGCCACCAGATGTTAAAAACATTTGAGACCTGCACAATTTGACACATAGGCCACAAGCAAGCCATGACGCAAGAAAGCTCCAACAGGAGGCATCAGGATTTCAGAACTTCCTGGTGGGAAGCCCTCCGACCACGTAGCTGGGGGCCCTGCTTTCCTCAGCCCTGCCTGGATGGTTCCACTGCCACAACATTCTCACTCCTCTTAGTAATGGTCTTCCCAGAAACCCCCGGACACGATGTGCCTTTCACTCCCGTTTTGTGGATGAGGACCTGAAGTCCAGTGCGGCCAGGCTGCCTGCTAATAGTCACCCAGCAAACGAGTAGCCAGTTGAGACTGATTTCACGGCAGGGGCCACATGCTGCTCCTAAGGAAGGGGATCAGCTCATCCGTCCCAGTAACGATGGGCACCGCGACCTGCTACCCACTGACCAGGCACGCTGTCTTCCCCAGGAGCGCCTCCCAAGGCGCCAAAGAGTACAGAAGGGACGGAATTTGCCTCCTCCTTTTCCTCACTCTTCCCATCCCCAGTCAGTCTCTGGGGCTTGCTCAGCCCAGCTAATGCACAAGAGTCTCTGTTCAGAAAAGTACTGCTTAGTGTTAGAGCAAGCAGTCAGCTCCAACCCTTCCTTTCTATCTTGAGTGGGCTCCAAACAATCCGAACCCTGTCCCTCTCAGCAGAGGAGGGAGGTCGATCATATTAGAGTCCTCAGGAGAGTCCACAGTTATTCAGATCATACCATTTGCCATACGATGGTTTATTTTAGGTCATTTAATCCTAATAAAACTCCCATGCACTAGGAGGGTGGCATCTCAAATAACCTCGTTTTAAATGAGGAAGCTCAGAGAGGTTAAGTAACTTGCCCAAAGTCACAAAGCAAGGAAGCAACTGATCTGGGACTCACTCCCAAGCAGCGAGATAGGGCACTGCCTCTCACCAAGGGCGAGGGTGATGGGGGCAGGAATCCGGGGCGAAGGGATACTTCTGCTCTGTCCCAGTGCCATTTAGCAAGGTCTGGAAACATTTTTTGGTTGGCACAGTGGTGGGGGGGATACTAGCATCTAGTGGGTAGAGGCCTGGGATGCTGCTAATGAGTCTACGATGCAGAGGACGGCCCCCCATGACAAAGAACCATCAAGCCCACATATCGGTGGTGCTGAGGATGAAAAACCCTGGCAATTTAAGGAAAACTGAGAAAGACTCACAAAGGTGCCCAGAGCTGTTGCAGTGATTAAGTCATATGCACTGAGGCACCATAAAAAATAGCGGGACTCAGGGGGGTGTGAGTATGACTTAGCTCTGGGAGTGACAGATCTAACCACTAGATGGCGCCAGCAGTAACAACAACAGAGCATGCCAACATGCTCATCTTTTTTTGATTTTATTTTTCATTTTGATAAAGATTATGCTAGTTTAACCTGTTAGGGAAAAAAATACTCGGTGACTCATGTGTCATGATTTGCATAGCTGAGTTCATAAGTTTTTGACAGCTTTATCATGATTCCTATAACCAGGATCGTTTTCTTTTCCTGGAGGGGTTTGGGGGTCTGTGCCCACGCCCCGCTGTCCCAGCTCCATCCAGTTCCACCCTTGGCGTGATGTCTGAGAAACACTGGTTTGGATTCACGGAAGGGATGGTATGACTGCAGAGTATAAAAAGTAGGATTTTGACTGGCAGACCTGGAGGATGCGGGGGGCAGAAAGAAGCAGAGGGTGGGGGGCAGGGAGAGGGTTTTTGGGCAGGACTATCAGGGAATAAGAGCAGACAAGTAGGAGAGGCTGTTGGCACATGGAAACGGTCAGAACTGGGAAGGTGGACAAATGTGTGTTTGACCTTGGCTCTTTCACTGACAAGGGGCCTTGGGCTGACCTGGTCATCTCTTTCCGTCTCGTTTCCTCATCCGTAATTTGATTTCACAATACCAGCCTTGGCAAACTTTGGGTTTGTATGGCAATAAGGTGAGATCATAGGCAGGAGAGAGCACTTTAAGTTCTGTGACGACTACAGGTAGAGGTTATCACTGCCCCGTGGTCACGGGTGTGTGTCCCCTCCCTGTCTAGTGCTCCTCCTCTTTGCATTCCCTGCAGGGCCTGGCTCCAGGCTTTAGACAAGCGAGGAACTGAAGTGTATAAGCTCCCTGAGATCCAAGACCTTGTCTGATTTTCCTCCCAGTGCCTCCAATGCTGAGCACTCGCCGAACTCCCACTATACAAGTTTGAAGAAAAGCTAAGAAGGCTGCCGTGTGCCCCCGCGGGATGGAATTCAGCATTCGTGTATCTGCCACTTCCAGTCTCCCATCGGTAGACTCACATTAACCAGACTTGAAGAGCCTAATGTACAAGCTGGCATGCCAAATGATCACTGTTCAGGGTGAACAACTGCCAACGAGGCCAGACAATAGTTCCCGAGGTCAAGACAGTCCATGGCTACCGACCAGCTGCAAACCCCAAGCTGGCTTGGTGAGGCAGAAGTCAAAACAGGAGGCGCGAGTTACATCGAGTGTTTCCTGGCACTGGGCTTCTCGCCAGCCTGACACATCCATCTCTCCCACTCTGCAGAGTGGGTGGGGCACCCCCAATATCCCGATAGCCTCTGCTCTTACATTTCTCAGCAGGTGGCCTTCTGACCTAGGGTGGGCTGGGGTGCAGGGGTTCAGCATCCCTGCAGAATCACCCTGACATTGTCACTGCTACTGTTCCAGGGGACAATCCCCGAGGGCAAGAAGCAGCAGTGCCAGTTTTAAAATGGTCCTGGGGTAGTGAAAGCTCTAGGTGAAGATAGAATGTACCTTGCTCTTTGTGTTACTTAATTAAGAACTCATCTATTTGTGGAAATGACACAAACACTTCTAGAAACCAGACTAAAGTCAGGGTTTAGATGGTTCCCTTTCCGTTACTGCAGAGCTGTGGGCTTGGTGAGCATAAATTACTGCTATAAAAAGACCTCAAGGTTCTTTGTTGGCCCTGGTGCAGCATCACATCTAGTAAGAGCTCTCTTCCTGTTTCTAGTAGGGCCTGACATGCCGGCTGGGCCCTCAGTACTTCCCTGCCACTCTGTACCATTACAGACTTGTTTGGAGAGCTGTTGCCATGCTGATGGAGCTGGCCACACTCCTCCAGGGTCACTGGTCCAGGGAGAAGCCCCAGACCCAGGGTGGTCCAATCATAATGCCCCGCCTCTCCACCACCATGACTCGTTCTGGGATTGGCATGGGACCACGAGCCCGCCAATCAGAACAGTTCCCTGGGAATTTTCAAATGAGAGTTAGAGAGAAAGAGCCCAAAGCAATTAGGAGGTGAGCTTTGGGCTGGAACTGGTAGCAATCATGTTTCCAAGTTTATGGGAAAGCTGGTCTGAAAGAATGAAGCTGGCATGCAGAGGGAAGTGGGGGTGACGGAGGCAACGCCAATGGGGTCCGAGTGCGTCTCTGGTTCCAACTGAGCCTGCCCATCACGTGGTCTGTCGACTTGAGCTAACATAATTCCTTTTGTGCTTAAGCTCATGCAAGTGAAGATTCTGTCACTCGCCACCAAGGAATCTAGGCTCACGGGACCTCTGAGGCACATTCCCAGAAATGCTAGAGCCAGAGTCCCCTACCTACCCTGGTCCCGAATTTGCCTCCAGAAACCAAAGACTTTCCGGATTTAAATGGTCATCTCGGCTCAGGGGGACATGGAATAGCAAAAGAAAGACATTGCTTGGATCCTAGGAATTCAGGAGAGCACGACCTTGAGGGCAGGCTGCCTTCAAATGGCACCGTATCTTCCTTTGAACGTGATAACTCAGGCAATCATGCTTCCTCTCTGAACCTCAGTTTCCTCATCTGTAAAATGGGGCATCACAGGGAAGCTTCTCTACGAAGCAGGAACGATGTTTTAAAGGCCACACACATGAGTATCTTTCTACTTGGGGGATCTGGGTCTTCTGTACATAAGAGCAGTCGGGTGCACCCCAATCCTCCAGAGAGTTGGCCAGATGTGGTCTACTCTGCAGACCCCTCTCTCCCTTTAGGAACGTCCTGTGCTCTGCATTTGGAAAGAGAAATGGTGGAAGCACTTTGGCTCGGGACAAAACCCCACTTTCTAATGAATAAGTATCAGCAATGGAGCTGAGAGATGCCCTCACTTGACTTCTGTGCTATTTCTCAAATGCTTTACAACCTAGAGGAAAAAGCGTTATGATTAGCACTTCTCTCAAAAACCCCAGTCCCTAGCACTTAGCAGATGCTAAATAAATACCTGTTGTGTTGGTTCGTTTGTTGAGCGACGGCCCAGAAACAGGAAGGTCTATCTGTGAGGTAATGACTTCCCCACCACAAGAGGAAGAAACAACAGAGGGCAACGAACACGCACCAGAAATGATGAAGAAGCCATTTAAGCATGAGCTTCGGACTGGATTAGATGTCTTTAAAAACATGTGCCAGGTTTGAGGTTCTACAATCCAGTGGCTTGGGAGAAAAGAAAGTAAATCCAAAACAATGTTATCAAAAATAATACTAAGGAAAGGCCCTGGGATTCTGGGAGTTGAGTCACTTACCCAGGGAGCACCTAGAACATCTTGAAAACCATCCCTTTTAAAATCAGCCAGAGAATACCATGTTACTCACCCAGTCAGCCCATCTGCCATTAGATTCGCTTGACTTTAAACAAAAACAACACCCACTTTTTAAAATGTCTCTGTCTTAGTTTGGGTTTCCCCAAAAGGAAAGCCTGAGACAAGGGTCTGGGGCGGGTGGTTCGCTTGGGATGTAACTCCAGGAGGAGTGAGGGAGTGAGCAGGGAAGGGAGAGGGGGACAGGGGCTCCGTTCTGCCAAGGCCACCTCAGACGCTCACAGAATCTCCCAGAACTGTCTGCACGAAGGACTGAAGGACGGGAGGCTGGAGCATTCATCCATGTCTCTTCCCCCCTGCTAGTCGGTCTGGCCTCAGAGTCGATCACTGCCTTGCTCTGTGGACTGAGCTCTGTGGCAGGGACCCAGGCCACGTGAGGTCCCTCTGCAACTCTGAGCTCACACTGGGCTGCCCTGGCAGCCACAGCTGCGGTGACATCGGAGACGTGGGATGAGGGGAAGGGACGAGGGGCACCAGCGGCAGCCACAGTCCCAAACCCACGGCTCTGTGTTGACCCTCTAACTAGTCTCCGGGGCTCCAAACTCACAGCTCTGCGTGCTTATTGAGCTGAGGTTCATTTAAGTGTCTGTGGCCCCACAAAAAAAAAAAAGAGTCTTAAGCTCAGAGACAAGGTCCTGCCCACATCCGGGACCCGGCATGGAGGAGACAGTGACGGCTACAGGAGGAAAGCGTGACTGAGAAACTCCCGTCTCAATGCCTCGAGGACTCGGTTTCCTGCACTTTGGAATGAGGGAGGGGCTGAGTTTCCTGAGAAGCACCAGACTTGCAAGATGCTTCAAAAGGACGCATCTGAGGCCTGATGGGTTGGGGAGGGGCTCCCTCCTGGGGTCCCCTTTGGGAGTCACTGTGGCTCTTCAGAGCATCCTGGTCAGCTCCGCTCGAGTGAGCCATGTCCCAGCTCATTCAGCCACAGAAAAGCATTTATTCTAAAACCCAACAATATAGAGCACATGGACTGTTCCAGAAGGCACATGGGGTAAAGTGAGCCTAGAGACGTCTCTGGTTCCGTCCAGCTCAAGAATCCTATAATCACCACTAACTTCCGACTAACCCAGATATCACAGATTTATTTATTAGATTTGGGGGGGAAAAAAAGTTATCCCAGAGCTCTCCAAAGGTGAGGAAGTGCTGAGTTTGCAACCATGGCTGGAGCTGTTCAGAAAGGATGGACAAACCCACCAAGGGCTGGCAACGTGGGTGTGGAATTCAAACATGGGCATGCAACAGACGAGATCAGAGGATGCTCATTCTGGATCCACGGACGTGCTCATGCGGTGGGTGTGAACCCCTGAAATACATACTGATGTGTGAGTGCACACTTTTTCTGGATAAGCACCCAGTGCTATCAACATATTTTCAAGGGAGGGGGCGGTCCGAGAGATCCCAAAGGCTAAGGCCCTCTGGAACCCACGATGGTCCAGATCGTCAGTGGCCAATTCTACAGGAAACGCACAGCCAGTCACCCTGAGGCTCGGGGCGGTGGAGGGAGAGCAGGGGGTCTGGGCCGTCCATGTCCGTTGCTGGGATTCTGCTCCACTAAGCTCATTAATGAGTTCTCTGCGCTGACTCCCCTCGTGCTTGTTATCTCTTTGACCTTGGTCCCGTACTTGACCTCCTCATGCCCCCATTTCCTTATCTGTCTGTTGGGAACAGCACCATATAACAGTGATGGTCAGACAGGATGATAAAGCGTCACGTCTCGTGCCACTTTAATAGCAGTGGGGACTCAACGAAATTACCCGCCATTTAAAAACAAGAAAATCCTCACTCTTTGGTTGAAATATAAGAGGGAGAAAGGTTTCATCTGTGGTTCGTTATCAGAGAGATCCCGCTGGGCAACCTATAGCTAATATTTTATAACTAGACGCTTTCCGATTTTCGGAATTGCTTCCAGCGTGGGGTGTTGCTCATTGTCCTTTATCGTGGCTGGGGTTATCACCAGTGGAGCTCTGCCAGGGTCTGTCCTGCTGGGAGCTCTGGAGAAAAGGGTCTGGTGTCCTCTCAGCCTCCCTCTGGTTGGGTCATGCCCTCAGTGACACCTTCCCCACACAGCTTTATAATGCCCTTGGACACTGGGGTCTTTGGACGAGTTAGTGGGCTACAGGTCTGTGGCCATGGAACGCTGGATTCCTGCGTCAGGAAGTGTCATTACCCACTGAATCTGATCCCGCACTCTGCAAAAAGTCCTCAGGAAAAAACCAGCTTCCCCGCTGTGACACAGTGGAAGACTTCATTAGTGCTTCCTGATCACATTAGTGGTCATTAGAGAAACTAGCGATGATGACATGGACATAACAAATTATCTAAGGGGAGTTCACGAAGCACCTTGATAAGTTATTTAATTCTTTTAGTTCTTGGAAAATTCGGGTCAAAGCATCCACATGGTGCGTGACCAAGTCTGATTACTACCTCATCATTCCCTATCTGTCC
>CM053511.1:3893196-3908284 GCA_028627145.1 Eidolon dupreanum | reverse complement strand
AAGTTTAATTTTTCAAACCCACAAAATGTACTTGCAAACCCCAAAACAAGACCCTTCTAAGTCTTGATTCAGGTCTACTAGAAGAATCCCAACTCAGGATCTGTTATTTTCTAAGAATGGCACATTTTTACCTGTGGATACCCTTTAATTCTTACCACTTATCCAAATTCAAATCAACTTGGAGGACCTACCAAAATCCCACTTTGCCAAGTGATTTGCAAACGTCTACTGAGTGCCTATAACTTCCGACGGAAACAGAAAGGAACAAGCAAAAATCTGCCCCTGAGAAATTCGTTCAGGTGGGGAAATCAGAGCTTAAACAAACAAATAAGAAATGATGATGGGATGGAGCAAACACTCTACTGGGGGTCTGAGTAAGACAGAGGCACCAATGGGCGGTGCAGTCACTGAGGTACCCTGACGCCAGACAGCAGAACATGCAAGGTAGGTTATGAAGGGACCATGGGGTTAGCCAAGCAAAGAAGGGACAGCATGATGAAGAAGACTCTAAGCAAGGGCACAGATGAGTAGGCTTGAAGGGCATGGGGTCTTCAGATGCACATCTACAGGGGAGTAGGCATGCTGTGTTGGAAAATGACAAGAGGACCTTGTGGCTTATGACCATGGTAATGACACTTGCGGTGATGAGTCTGTAAGTAAGATGGGGCTACGGTGTTGATGTGGGGTTTAGAGGCGAGAGTGGAGGGGAGGCAAGAGCTAGGGGATTCAGGCAAAGATCTGAGTAGTGAAGTGGAAGTTGCAAACACACAAACCCAGGGAACATCACAGAGGAAGCGCTGATGGCATCTAGAAGACTCGGTGAGTGCTCTGAGTAAGTCAGGCAAAGCAGGATGCAGGGCGAGAAGCACAATTCAGAAGCCAGCCAGCCCTTCACTCAGCAAAAGCCGGCCATCTGCAGGAGAGCTAACCGGATGTGTTGAATATCTCTGATTCAAATGTCTCACAGGGTAGCAAGAGGAACACTAATTCTGAAGAGTATTAGCAGATAAAACCCCCAAATGCAAAAGGGTTCTATGTGGCTACTGAATTTGGCAAAGGTTAGATGAAAGGCTATGAGTTGCTGGACTTCTCAGAGCCTTTGATAAGCCACTATGCAATAGGACTCTCCAAGTGATGGATAAATATTTCTCAGAGTATTCTGCTATCGAAGTCATATTTCTATAATTGATAAGTGTCTTCTGGAATACATTTTAGAAAATGTTAACCAGGCCATGTAGTGTATATGTGTGTGCGTGCGTGCATGTGTGTGTGTGTGTGTGTGTGTGTGTGTGATGCAGCATGTCAAGGGTTCATCAATGCAAGCAGCCCCTGTGTTCCTCAAAATCCACATCTGAAAAGGTGCTGACCCAGAGTGACCTTTTGATTCCATCACACTCTGTCACCATGTACCCTGGATGGCTTCTTTTAGCCTGCACACTTAGCCCAGTGCCAACGCGGCACCCCTGGCAAGTGGCCTCAGATGCTTCCATCATTCATTCTTGCTCCCTCCAAACCAAGTGGTATGCCTGACCCTTTTCAACCTCCACATCCCACTGACTCCCACTTCTACTTGTCTTCCTCTCCTCCACCCCTGCACACTTTCTGAGTGCCGGGGACTGGTGAATCAGTCCCTGGGCTGTTTTTACTTTATCCCAAGTTGATCTTACATTTAAAACTGGAATCTCTCAGAGAATCTAAACCCAGATATAATTCACTTCCTTCATTAAAGTGGCTGTACTGCTCTTGGCTGCAACACAACTTACCTCCTCATTTGTGACTCTGATATTTGCGGAAAAATATTGTCCCCAAATGCCATTAGTCTCGACTCCTCAATCCATCTTTCCTGACACTTAGTCAATGATTCCCTGGCTCTAATTCATCACATCAGACATAATGCAAAAATTGAATTAAAACATTTCAGGGCAGGTAGAATACAGATTATGACACAGGACGTGGTTAACACTGTGAAAGGCAATATACCAAGCAGATATAATTTGAAAACGTTTAAGGGGGAAATTACTTTAGGAGGAAAAAGGGGGAACAAATACCCCAGCATAGATGCCCAAGTGTTGGCAACACATCTGTATAACAGATAACTTCTCTTGCTAGTGCTGACGATTTTCACATGATGTAGCCACAATGGATTCCCTAAGGTTTCTCCATTGAACCTGCCTTTCCACTACGTAGAAATTCTCTATCGCCCCAGTGGGAAGCCAGCTGCGTTTATGATCCCAGGAGGGCTCGGGAGTGAAGTGGTGAGAGCCCAGGCCAGAGGGAGAGTCACTGCTGACTGCTTGCAGATCCCATGAGAGAAGGTGCAGGCTGGACCTGCCTCTGTGTGTCCGGGACCGAGCACGGACCTGGTACATAGTAGGTACTCAATACTGTTTTATAAACGGATCCTGTAAATGGATGGGTAGGTGGGTGGGTGGATGGATGGAAGGATGGATGCATGGTACACCAGAGTCAGCATGAGCTCATGACAACACCATCACCACCACAACAAATAACCATTTGTTATTTGGGGCACTTTTTGGGGGGTATAGATGATTCAAATGTGTAGCAGGTACTATTATTATCCTCCTTACTCTACAGACAAAGAAACGAAGGCAAAGATCCCAGAGCTAGAAAGTGATTATCTCCTATTCCCCACCTTTACCCGGTGATAGAGAATATCAATTGCTGACAATGTCAATAACAATATGGTGACAGAGAATGTCAATGGGAAGGGGATAAAGGCTATTCTATTGGTCCTGCTACTGATTTTGCTTTAATTTTTTTGCTCTTTGTTTCTTTTCTGAACTCGTTAATGTAATATTTATTCCTTTTTATATTCAGAGCCAAACATAAAGACCATACACAGTAAGAACATTATAAGTCATACTGACCACATGATGGGTGAACGTTAAACCTGCTCTCTGCTGGGCTACATCCTAGGAGAAAAGGGGTTAACATTGACGGGGCAGCTACTCTGCACTAGGTACTACGCCAGTCACATTACATGTATGAAATCACTCAATTCTTATAATAATCCCATGAGTCAGGCACTTTTCTTACATTTACCCATAAAAAAAGACAGTCAGGTGTCCATTCATGCCTTTCCTATCACAATATGTTTCCTGTTACTTCACAAGGCGTCACCACGGTTGAAGTGAGGGAGGGCGCTGCAGGTGAACTCCCTGGGTTTTCCAGCTGGCTCTGCCATCTCTCAGCTGTGTGTAACCTTGAGAAAGTTCCTCGACCCCTACGTGCCTCTGTTTCCTCAGATGTAACACAGACATGATGATAACAATGGTGCAAGGGTCATGGTTTGTTACTGGATTAGATAAGGGAATGTTGGTGAAGAATGTAAACGGAATCTGGGAGAAAATAAGCATTGGATGTATAAATCCACTTGTCTAATTAAACAAATACCAGTATGTTTACTTTGGGACTGAGTTAATGTTATAGAGGAATACAGGCAGAACAGACTTCTGTATGTAAAGGCTTCTTAATTCAAGAGCATTCCGAACTCTTCCATCTGTTTTGAGCTTTGGGTGACTACCTTTGGAATAGGTTAAAGTTTTTTTCATATAACTCTTGCACATTTCCAGGTAAGTCCATCTTCAGATACTCTTTTTTCGTTACTAGGGTAAATAGATTTGTGGTCTCATTTTAATTTGTACATGGATTTCCGTAAATTAATATTTTTGCTTTGCCATCTTACCGAATCTCTTGGTATACTTGACTTAATTCTTTCACATTTGCAAGGCATTAGTCATATTACCTAAAAATAGCGGTAATTTTGCCTTCTCTTTTCTAATTTTCATACTTCCAATCTTTTCTCTTACGTGATTGCATTGGCTAGTATCTCCAGTGCAATGCTAAATAATAGCCTTGACAGTGGATGATCTTGCCTTTCACAGTTCTTTACTCTGAATGCTTCCAGTGTTTCCTCAATAGGCGTAATATTGGCTTTTGACTTAAGTCTATTTTCCAGGTAAAAAAGTATACGTTGACTCAATTTTACTAAGAAAAATTTCAAGAAATACATGTGAGTTTTGTCCAAATGTCTTTTCAGCATCAACATGATCAAGAGCTTGCTCTCCTTAGATCAGTTTACCAATTTGAAAAACATTACATCCCAGAACCAATCCCATTTGATTGTGGGATATTCTTTTAACATACTGCCAAAGTCTGCTAATATTTTATTTAGGATGTTTGCCTTGATATTTCTAAGCGAGACTGGACTGTTGTTTTTCTATTTCTGTTCAGTCTTCATTGAGTTTTGGCATCATCTTTATGATTGCATTATAAAAAGAATTTGGAAGTTTTCCTTCTTGTTCTTTCTGAGCTGCACATCTTAAAGGATGAGTAGAAATTAGCCAAGGGGAGGATGTTGTGGGGATAAAAGAAGGAGATTACACTGAAGGCACAAATGTAACAAAGATGGTGTGAGTAGAAAACTCTGGGCCTGAGGCCACTTCACACAAAGCCTACTGCCTTCTCTTCTCATTCAACTACTAATGCCTATTCAGAGGCAGCCAGATACAATTGTTTCTCCTGTATATTGATTGGGATTATTTCCTATATTAGTATTTTTTTTCCTTCTTCAGTAAGATTATGAGGCCCTCTGGTTACCCCAGAGAGGTTCTTAAGCTCCAACAATACACTGGTGTATGAAGAGCTGGACTAAGGTATTCCACTAATAAATTGTCATTCACATGTATATTCAGTCACCCATGTGCCCAGTGTTTATTAAACCTGGTGGCAAGCCCAGGAAAAATAAGATATAGCCCTTGAGCTCAAGATCTCAGAGTCTACAATAAAAGAATGATCTGGTCCTCATCCGCAAGACAAATTAAGCTACTGTATGGATTTTTTTCCAACTAAAAAACAATCTTCCCCACAGATATTTCTTAAACCTCTAGTGCTCATCAGCCAAAACTCAAAGATAAAAATCAAACAAAAAAGAAGCATGACTGAGATTAGTTGGGCAGCAAGAACACACTCTTGAGTTTCACAACTACTTCTGGTAGCCCTAGTGCTGCGGGGCGGGGGGGAGGGGCGGTCATCTTGTACCTTCTGCAATACCTTTTCCTCAGATCACTTGTCAGAACGAAACATACTCATATGTCATTGTGCTCCATCAGAATGACATGGCTCCCAGGAGCTCTGCCCCTCCCACGCATATCTGAGAATCAGAACTTCCAGAGAAATAGAGCATACTGCTGGGTACACAGCAGGTGCATGTTAAAAAATTACTCACAGGCTCATGTTTTGACATCCAGCTAGGTGAACCCTGAGTCTGCATGAGGAATATACTAAAAGGGGAGAATATTCTGAAAAAGGAAGCCAGCCCCACCTTCTTCGAAGGTACTTCAATAGGGGATTTGTGAGACCTAAGTGATAATAATGACAGGAAGAATGAACAAGAATTGAGGACTTAACTCGGTTCACACAACATGTCTGGTACATAATGTCTCATTTCTTCTTCACAAGAAACTCATTTGGTAACGATAGGGTTCCCTACATCTTACAATAAACCTCTTGGTCTGGAATAGTTTTAGATATACAGAAAACTTGTGAAGACAGTACAGAGAGCTGTCACGTACCTGCAACCAGTTTCCTCCTGTTAACCTTCTGCACAACTATGGTGCAATTATTACAAGTAATAAATTCATATCAATACATTATTATGACCTAAAGTCATACTTTATTTAGATTTCACCATTTTTTTCCATTACTCTCCTCTTTTTCTGTCCCAGGAGCCTATTCGGAATGCTGGATCACATTTAGTTTTCATCTTCCTTAGGATTCTTTAGACTGTGATGGTTTCTCAGACTTGGCTTGTTTTGATGACCTTGACATTTTTGAGGTGTACAGGTCAGATATTTCGTTGACTGTCTCTCGATTGGGATTTGTATGGTCTTCTTCTCATTGGACTGGGGTTATGGGTTTCGAGGAGTCAAAGTATCATTCTCATCACATCATATCAAGGGTATGTGTTATCGATGTTACATCACTGCTGATATTGACCTTGATCACCTGGCTGATCACGTGCTCATCAGGTTTCTCCACTAAACAGCTACTCCTGCTTTTCTCTCCTTACATATTGTACTAATTGGAAGGAGGTCACTGTGTACAGCCCCTCGCCCTTAAGGGGTGGGGAGTTATGTTCCATTTCCTTAAAGGGGATCCTCTGTGAATTATTCGGAATTAATCTGCACTGGACATTTACCTAGAAGCAACGATACCCCAATAGCAATGAGCACCCCCACTATCCAGATCTTGAATTCTAGTACCATTGTCCAATAAAAGGAACCAGGGTTCCTTAGAGAAACACCTGATTCACACACACACACACACACACACACACACATTGATATGTCACAGGGATACAGGAGCCAACTGAAAGAGCTCTCAGTGGCCAAGACTAAAACAACCTGAGCAACAAAATAAATAACGTAGAATTAGACTATAACCCAAAGTATAAAATAAGTATCCACGAGGCCATGCTGACACAGATAACTGATCTATTACCAGTCTTTAAAGATGAGGGAACTGTGGCTCATTGAGGTTTAGTAACTTGGCCAAGATCACACAGTGAATGGAGGCGGACTCAGGATTTAAACTCAGACATTCTGACCCCGGAATCAAGTTCTTTGAGTGTACGCCACACACTCGGCAATGGAAGGTCCTTGAGATGACGTGTGCACAGTGTTTAGAAGGTGCGAGGTATGATGAGGCTCTCAACAGATGTCTGCTGTTGGAAGTACCAGGATTATTCACCCTCCCCACGCCAGTATGGCTCCTTACCTGCACTTCCCGACCCTGGGCCTTCCCCACGCTGCTGTTTCCGCTTCCCATTCACCCCATTTTCTCTTGCTTGAATCTCACTCACCTTTCAAGGCTGGGCTGAAGCCTCTTCTGACTCCTGCCCAGGCTGACTCTGTCATCACGACTCTCTCAGCAGTCTGCCTAGGTATCCACCCACCTGTCCATGGTCTCCAGTGGCTCAGAACTCCTCCGTGTACCAAGGTGACAGAGAGCAGCGACAATGAGCCGTACACAGTAAGCACTTAATACCCATTGCATGCGTGCATGGATAGGTGAATGAACAAATGAACAGATGAGTGGATGAATTCGTCTGCGTGTCCTTTAGTGTCCAGCACAATGTTTAGGCAATAGCAGGCACTTAATGCACGTTGCTGAATGAATAGATGGTTGGATGAATGAATGAATGAACGAATGTTCTTGTAGAAACCTGACCTCATTATAGGACCATATAGGGTGTCTTAGGATGCCCCGTGATGCCTGCCTGGAGCTGCGAGTCCCCAGTGCCACCGGTGGGCCAGTGGCCAGGAGGGGCATCTCTGCCGACTGCTAGCCCACTCCCTCTCACAGGCTCTCTGTGCCATTAGAGCCCATGTAACAGCCACGATCAATCACAGGAGAACAAAGTGCTTGGCTGAATTAGCCGCAGAGCGAAGGCGGATCCAGTTCCACAGCTGGCAAAGTTGGGAACCCACACCAGGGCAGACGCCAAGGAGCAGAGGCCGCTGCCGGGAATGCCCTTCTCACTGGCACTGACGGACATAACAGCTGTGTGAATGATGAGAGACCGAGTTTCTGGGAGACTTAATAAGGCGCCAGGTGCCCGGTCCCACTTACTCCTCGCCGATGCCCAGCAAGGGCAGAGTCACTGTCCCCATTTTACAGATCAGGAAACTGAGGCACAGAGCGATCCCACAAATCCCCCAAGATTACAGGGCCAGCAATCTGCTAAGCAGGGAAATACGCTCCCGAGTCCAAGCCCTTGACCCACTCCCCCAGGTCTCTCTGCCCCGGTCGGCTCACTACCGCACCTCACCTCCCGGCTCCCCCCTCTGCCTCCCCCACCTGCGGCCCGACTTCCTGAGGGCAGGAGCTCAGGTTTCTCGTGTCCCTCAGCGTGAAGGAGGCACTCAGCAGGCACCTCGTGCACATTTGCTGACTGGTCATTTCTCTGGGTTCTTGTCACTTCCTGGGCCTCTTCGTTCCTGTGGAGTCTTTAGCCGCTGTGTGGAATGGCTGTGTGAGCTACTGGAAGCGATGCTGAGTCCCACAGCGGGCAAGTAATCATTTGAGCAAGTGACTTATCCTCTCAGAAACCTTATCATCATTCTAAACAGGACAAATGGCCGACCTCCCTCCTAAGGTCGTCAAATTTAGGCTGCAAATATTAACTGGGCTCTGACTCCATGGTTTGAGGAGCCTGTAGCCCGGTGCAGGAGGCAGACACATAAGCCAGAGGCTTCACAAAAGTCTGGTAAGGGCAGGAATTCAGGCGGGCAGCATGTAAAGAAATGCAGCAGTGGGGGCACCAAGGTTGCTTGGGCAACCAGAGGAGACTTCCTTGAGCCGAGACATCAAGGATGAGATGGAAATGGCTGGTGGGAAATTAATGTAGTTATGGCTACCTTCGACACACTGGTCCCCACGAAGAGAGGGATTTGTCACAGACTGGACCCTCTCTAAGAACCTGCCTTGTTTAAGTGGGAGGAAGTATTTCAGAGACATAAAAGGTAACACCTGCTCTACGTACCGGGCCAGGACAACCGGCGAAGACCAACACTACCCCACGAAGAAAAAAAAGGCCTATTCCTTTAAGACGCACAGGCCAGATCCTCCCAGGCAGTGGCTCTGATGTGAAGTCAGTAATTCCAGAGTAAATATCAGCAAAGGAGCCTGGTGGCTCTTCGGTCTCCCCTCTGCACACGGCGAACTCATTACGCCACTGCCCTTTGGTGAGCACTGGCCTGTGATCCAGTCTTGAGAACTACTGGTTGGGGGGCGGCGGTGCTTATTGCCATATAAGGCACCATTCTGGACACGGTAGGTACAAAGCCAAGGTCAAGCCCTGGAGGAAGAACAGCCAGTCTTCCAGAAGCATTTAACCTCAGGCCTGCTCACCGCTTCCGGCCCCTGCTCCAACCCCATCTGCCCCCCGCGCTGAGTCTGCTCATTTCATCTTGCATCCGAAGCCCTTGGGTGGCTTGGTCTGGGCTGCCAGCATCCGTCTCACCCATAGGTACCTGCTGTCCCAGGCTGTAGCTTAACAGCTGGCTCCCGAATCAGACCGTCTCTGTACTGTCTCGTTTCTGACACTCACTGTATGTCCTGGGGTACTCTGCTCCACCCCTCTAAGCCCGAAGCTCCTCATCGGGAAGACAGACACCTACCAGCAGCTGCTTCCTCAGAGCTGCTCTGAGACTGGACTGAGTGAAGACATAAAAGCCGTTAGAACAGAGCCTGGCCGGGGGGCTCCGATGACACTGATCACGCCCCTCAGTAAGGCCTCGTGGCTCCTTGTGAATATTAGAGGCAGATCTGCACGCCAGCTGGGGACCCCGATCTCGGACGAGAGCGCTGCATGAACATGGCTGGGTCAGGGAGAGGAAAGAGGGGACAAGCACGGGAAGATGAGCGAAGGCATAGCTCTCACAGGGTTGCCATGGCCACGGTCTCGTCGGGGTCCTGGATCGCTCTTTGAGATGAAGGACCCCCAGGCTCTCCTTTCTCATCCTCAAGATGAGCTCAGCGAGAATGCGATATTGGGAACAGCAGAGCCATCTTTCAACCGTGAGGGCAACTCAGGGGTTGACCTTAAGAACACCACGAAGAAGCCAACCATAAAGTTATTGTCCAGTTCTAACCAAACCAGAATGTCTCATTCTGTGGGATAATAAATGCCCCTCGTGTACGAGTCCCTTTCAGTTGACCTCTCTCTTACCCGGAACCAGAAGCTTCCTAAAGAGACAGGTGCTGTTTGTACCTGCTTTGTGTGTTTGCTCTTCACCTTCTCTGTCGCGGTGGACATCTCTGCACATCTAAGAATGGAATAACAGAACGTCATGCCTGTTCGAGGCTTGCTACTCGCAAGCAGTTTAGGAAGCTTGTGATGAGTGTCGCCTCGGTGCTGATCGCACAATGAGTCGAGGTGGCTGAAAACAGCAGCCTTGCCTTTCAAGTGAGAAGAAAACCAAGGCTAGGAAGGGACAAACAACATCGCAGCCAAAGGAAGGGGCCAGAATGCGAACCCAGCTCGTTCCGTCTGAGTTCCTCCATGACCACAGCCCCAGGATTCACGCCATCCTTTACGATGGCTGCAAGGTGCCCTGTTTCCTGTACGTGACACAGTCGTCCCCCCAACAATGGCCGTCCTCCCTCGGTGTTTGCCATCTTCTAATCACTCCAATTCCTAAATATGCACAACAGTAATATTTTCTGATTGCTTCCTCCTATAATTTTGTGTAACAGGTCCCCTCAAACAGGAAGTCCTTAATTTTAATTGCACATTATGTTCCCTTTCTGAGGGCAGACAGTTATTTTTCCATTCAGCTAATTGTTCGAGAGACAAAGACAAGGAACATGTCGTAGCAAATTAAGTGTTTGCTGGTCGCCGTTACTGCTGGGGCTACCTCACAGTCCCTTCATTTCCGTTATAGGAGTGCCTGGGGAAATATTGGCATCTTTTAAAGAAATTTTATTTTTTTTGGCTTAGCCTACCTATGATTATATAAAGGCCCACAAGCCCTGCAGTTGTATTATTACTGGTGATGATAACAGTAATGAAGACAATATAGAGATGTACAGCCATACGTTTTACTTGATAGAAGAACAAGAAAACCAATAATGTTTACTGAATGCCTACTGTGTGCCAAGCACGGGGCTGGGCATAAGAAAAAATTCACCCATTTCCAGTTCTTTCTCATTCAAGAACTTCTTAAGAGACCGATCATCCCCACTCTTGCTTCAATGAAGATTGAAGAGTAGAGGAGGAGAAATGCCTTGTCTGCACACAGCTGGGTATCAGCAGAAGGGCGTTTGGAGCCCAGGACAGTGGGAGCCCAAAGCGTGGGCTCTTTCTGGCTGTCACAGAGACATGGCCCCTTCCAGCCTCAAAACTCATTCCATGAGAATGAGACCAGCATCTCATTTCCTGCCTTGTATACGTGGTCATCTTCACAGACAGGAAGTGATTTTTATGACTTTGGTGGATCAAGTTGTGCTTCAGAAGTCAGATGAAGAAGGTGTCAGAACTCGCACAAAACAGTCTCCTGGGACTAAGAAGTCTGTCTGCTTGCCTCCCGGCCCGGCCCATATTCCATGCTGCCCACGCCCGAGACTTACGCTGTGCCCTCTGCATGTGCACACCCTGGATCACACACACACACACACACACACACACAGACACACACACACACGCCCATGGCTGCAGGAACCTGAGCCACATTCACTTCTGGCCTTTTTCCTGGGGAGTCAGTTCTGAAGCTGAGTAACAAAAAATGTCCAGAGGGGAACCATCAGGTCATTTAATTCATAGTCACTGAACACCCACCAGGTCCCAGGCAGGCCCTGTGCACGCCCGGGTGGCACGGACACAGCTCCTCCCTCACGGATGTCCCAGCCCCAGGCCGTGGGGTAGGGGCAGTCCCAGCTCATCGCGACGTATGGCCAAAGAGTGGCTCTAACGAAAAATGGGCAAAACTAACGCCCTCTTCCGGAAGAAGGAAAGCAGAAAGACTTGGAAGGGGGGCATGTGTCATGCATCTGACAGAGGCTCGACACAGATTTCTACTGAGAAGAGACAGCCCTTCCCAAAGAGGGGCTGATTATGCCTGGTGCCACGTCCTATGCAGGGTGCTAGGGCTCCCAGACCACAGGACCCCAAAATGTTAAGAGGGAGCCAGGAGCGTTACGTCACAAGGAAGAGGAGAGGGCTCCCCTACAGACGGAAAATTCCATTAGGCTGCCTCTCCTACTTACATCGCCGTCAGCCGACGACTGGAGTCCATCCACTCAACAAAGAGTTACCGAGCATCTCTGACGTGCTCAGCCCTATTCCAGATACCTGGAATACATCAGTGAACAAAACGGGAAATGCTGGTTCCGCGGTGCTGACATTCGGTGGTAGACGCAGAAGGAGCAGACGGCATCAGCATCCAGAAGGCCCCGCCAGCAGCCTGACACTCCCGGGACACTGTCCCTCTCCGTGGGCTCAGCCCCTCCACGCACAGTGGAGGGTCAGAGAGGCCTGAGGGGCCTGGTCAGGCTGAGCCGAGTGCCAGAACTGGGGTGAGAACATTCCAGACACATAAGTGGAGGCCAACTGGGTTGAGGAGCCAAGTTCCCTTTCCCCAGGAGGCCCTGCTGGGTGAGTTCCCTCCCCGTCGTGGCCTCCACCACGTTAGCCAGGCAAAGCCTTGTCCTGGCCGCGGTAAATAACAACCGATGCGGGGGGATGTCTCCAGGAGGCAGCGTCGGGGGAAGCCGGCTGTAACGCTTTGCTTTGAATATTTGCCAGTTTTTTTTTTTTTTAAGTACCAGCTTTATTGAGATGTAATTCACATACTGTAATAGTTTATAGGGCTTTGAGCCACTGCGGAGTGAAGGTCAGGCTTTTTGAAGTGAGGCAGGGAGACAGAAGGCAAGGCCTGATGGGGAAGACGTGACCTTAACCTCCAGAAAGTGAGAGCAAATGCAAGCTCTGAGCCTCTGAGGAGGAATCGGGGCCAGGATGGAAGGAGGGTGACGGGGGCATGCCATCCTTGATATGGTGATACTGGGGAAAGCTAGGGCCAAGGGGCCAGATGGGCTGCACCCAGATCCCGGCTCTGTCACTTCTTAGCTCTATTTACTAAGCTGAGTCACTGACCCTCTCTGAACCTCAGCGTTCCATCTATCAGGTGGAGCTAAGGCAAGCACCTGCCTCAAAGGCCACTTGGGAGGATTAAATAAGACGGTCTCTAAAACGCCAGGCTTGGCTTCAGACGCAGAGTACCATCACGAGAAGCGTCCAATTGTTCCCAAAACTCTGCTCTTCAAAATAGAGAAAAACCCAACCCTTGTCTTCTAAGAGCACACCATCGAACACGCCCCAGCCACAGCCACTCCTGCCCGCAAGTCCAGCAACTCTCCTTTGAAGACCAGGTGTTGACCTGTTCCGTGAGGATACAGGGCGGGTGGGGCGGGGAGATGCGGGGGTTATGGAGGAATGCCACCAGCTGCTGCGGAGGCAACACGGTCAGCATGCAGGGGCTGAGAAATCATGAACATTTTCTAATAAAAAATGACCTGTGCAGTGTGTTTTACTTGCAGAGTGCTGAATCGTCATGGCGACAGGACCAAGGTAAGGAGGGAGGCGAGGCCTTCGCCAGCTTGCAGGAAGCGGGGGTGGTCTTAGGGGGACAGCAGAAGTCAGAGAGAGCCTCAGGCTGCAAGAGGGACAATGAGGTGAAGAGAAGGAAGTGGTGATCACAGTCAGACCCACTGGCTTTGTGCTGAGATGGTATAGCACCCCGTTTTCATACGGTCAGCAAGCCTTGCTGAGCCCCATGTCATATGACATCAACTAGTGACAAGACTCTCCCCTTGACTACAGTCAGGCTCCTGTGAGCCCTCCTTCTGACTAGGCCTTGACCTTGGCCCCTGTCCTATCTTTGGCCTCCCAACACCCCCATCACCTTTGATATTTGACCAAGTTTCTCGCCCTCCACTTTGATGTCTAAGTCCTTGGTCTGCCTTTTGTAAGACTCTTTTTGGGTCCATTTATCAAGAATCCCCTTCCCTTGATGTCTCTTCTTGGTAATTTTCCATCCACCGACCACCTTCCACACCCACCATGTGGCTATAAATCCCCACTTGTCTTTGTATTCATTTGGAGCTGGGCCTATCTCTCTCTCCTATTACAA
This sequence comes from Eidolon dupreanum, assembly GCA_028627145.1. Taxonomy (NCBI): domain Eukaryota; kingdom Metazoa; phylum Chordata; class Mammalia; order Chiroptera; family Pteropodidae; genus Eidolon; species Eidolon dupreanum. The sequence goes on along the minus strand of CM053511.1, from coordinate 3,894,569 downwards.
TAGTCTTTAACAAAATTCTCCCTACTGTTTTAACAAGTGTTAGAAGGAATCACACTTTGCTCATCTCCATAGCCCACAACACCTAAGAGGTGCTGACACAGAACGTATGCAGGCTATGCAGAGAGGGAGAATGGGGTCAGGGGTGGGGTGGGGAGAGAAGGGCTTTTTGGTGGAAGAAGAACCTATGGGTGGCTCTTCCCAGTTTCCCAACATTGGCCAGGCCAGTCTCTGAGGGTCTGGTTCCGTCTCTCCCTCTGGGAAGCACACTGTGCCTCTGCCACTTCCTGCCTGTGTGACTTCGGGCAAGCCACATAACCTCTCTGGACCTCAGTTTCTCCTCTGAAAAATAAATATGAAATGAGTGAACAGAGGAAAAGCAACTAGAGTTTCTGGGTTAAGTGTTTGCTGCCATTACCTGATAAACTCTGTCAAGCTTCCATGACTGAGAGAAAAAGCCAACTGGGGAGACTGGGAGTCACTGCGAGAGCTTCGACTTGCCAACTGACAAACTCCTATGGATCTTTCAAATCCCAAATCAGAGGTCACCTTCTATAAGAAGGCTTCCCTTCCCTACAGCCTGCTCCCAGACTCAGTGGGTCTTTGCTAGGTCTGTCTCTCAGCACACACCTACTGTGTTTTATCTTCTTGTCTGTCTCCTCATCCCTGAGGGCTGCTGTGTCTTGCTTATCGCTGTACCCATCACCCAGCTCTGTGCCTGACAGTGACTGAACACCAACATATTTCGAAAAATGAATAAATGAAAGAATGAATGAGTGATCTCTCCAACTGGAGAGCAAGTAGAAAGGAGGTAAACATCTTGAACTAATGTGATGGCATTTCTGAGACTCCGGGATGGAGACAGACTTCTACAAGCATCCAAACGGAAATAAAAAGCTCATGTAGAATGAAAGATAAAAGAATTGAGGCCCTAGGACTGGTTGGCACAGTGCATTAAACCTCAGAAGGCAGTGAACTGTCCATGCAGAAGCTTAATGGAAAAAGGTTGCAACCTCAGAGTTCTGTACCTGTCAGCTGGCCATTCATGTGTAACGGCAACATGAAGGCATAACCAGAGAGTCACTGGAAAAGCACAGGTCCAAGGAATTTTTTTAATACTTAAAAGTAACTGCTAAGAAAATGTGGAAGGTTTATACCTTCAAAATCAACAGAGGCAGTATATTACAGTGAGGCTGGGTTTGAGAACCAATTCCACTGCTCTATGATGAAGGGTAAACTCTTTAATCTCTTGATGCCTCACTTTCCCATTCATAAAATGGGAACACTGACAGTGTCTATTTCACAGGGCATTTGTGAAAGTGGAACAGGACAATCCAGATACAGTATTTGGTCCAGTGACTGGCACTGGCAGGCTG
>CM053511.1:3834367-3892696 GCA_028627145.1 Eidolon dupreanum | reverse complement strand
GTGTTTTACTCGGGGAGAGCAGAGGAGGCAGATGGTGTCAGAGACAAACACTGAGAATCAAACTCTAGAATTATATCCGGTTCCACGGCAGTTAAAAAAAAATCATCAAGTTTCCAGGGAGACATTTGTCTTCAAAGGCAAGTCCCAAAATCCCGTCTTTTCTCCCTGTCAGCAGCCCCTGCTGAGCCAAAACACAACAGCGATGGGCTTCAGGTCTCTACCACTCTTTGTCTTCTTGGTTCATTTTCATTTTCATTTTTTTTCCCCCTGTGTATGCAATACAGTCTCCTCAAATTTGGGAGCTTCTTGGTTTGCTTTTGGATTTTATGCATTATTTGAAAATGTATTAGAATCGAACAGAAAGGGAAGAAACCAAATGATAGTGGCTTTTATTTTTTTAAGTAGCATCCTCTAAAATGATTTGTACATTATCCACATTTTCTTCTCTATGTACTTTCCTCTGCCAAAAAAAAAAAGAAAAAGAAAAAGAAAGAAAAGGGAAGTCTCAAATGTCAGAATCTTATTGAGGGAGCCCCAAGAACTCAACATTTTATTAAAGGTTACTTGCATAAGCTTTTTCCCCTATTAAAATGCAAGTTTAATTTTGCTAGAGATATATAAATAGTATAAATAGTACAGATCAAGTGGCTGGATACAAAGAGACAGAAAGAGATTGGGTGATGCTAAGAATGCAGAGGTGGGAGAGGTAGAGAGAGGGGAGAAGGAGAGGCCAGGAAGATGAACCGGAAGCAAAAGGAGAGCAGGAAGGAAGTAAATAAACTGTGCAGCATATCTGAAGGCTCGAATGGGCTGACTCAGAATCCCAGGTGATGCTGGCCTCTGCCCCAAGGGAAGGAGCTAAACATCAGACCGCATCCCCAAGGCAGTTCTAGCCCTGGCTCACACCTCCTAGGACCACAGGGTGATGTCCCCACGCTTGCAACATCTGAAGACACATTCGGTGCAGCCATAGGTCCAGTGCCTCTTGAACAAGGCCATCTCAGAAATCCACCAACAAAATGAAAAGGCTTCCCCAGGTCTCTGCCTAATCCCTGGGAGGTGTCCACAAGATGCTGGAGCACATATCAACGGCATAATGTGACACAGGATCTACCTGTTTATTCATAAGATACTTCTCTGTATATGCAGTGGAATCGACCTTCTTCATAAGTTTTTATTAACAACCTTGCAATAAGAAACTCTTAATGAGTTACAGAAATGGCTCTCACCTCTGTGCACCCACAGAGCAGCCTGAGCCTCAGCTTTTTCTTGGCATTTTTTTCTCCCAGTGTATCTGAATATGTTTTTGGCTCTCATAGGAAGCTGTACATTAGCAGGCAAGCAATGAACTGTCTGTCTCCAGGCAGATGTCTCTTCTGAAGCACCCAGTGCCCATTTCCTACTTTCTCTTATCCCAACCCTGGCCATCCTGGCCTTCAGGAGCCATTTTATATCTGTAGGCCCCAGAGCTAGGAGAAGAAAGAGAATGGGGACCAAAACCACCTAAGATTTCAATAACTCTTTACGCTATTCAAAATACTGAGTGTCCATAAAGTCGGAAGAAGATGCTGGGTACCTCCATCAGGGTCATCATCACACACGCATCTGTAGATGGTGAGACACTCGAGGACAGGTTATTCCTTCTCATCACCAGGTCCCTGGTGCCCAGCCCCGTGCTTGCCCCTTGACTTCAGATAATAACTCTCTCTGAGCCTCAGTTTTCTTCTACTGTAAAATGGAAACATTTCCATCTATGGTCTACTTTCAAAATGGGAGCTAGAGAGATGCTATTAAAACAAAGTCAGCTCATGTCATGCCTCGAAACTCTCCAGGAGCCTGTCGAATTCCCCAGAGTGATGATCCGGGCCCTGTGGTGGCCTCCAAGACTCTGGCCATCTCCTCAGTCTAGATTTTAGCTCCATCAGCACAGAGTATTCTCCACCTTGCCTGGTGTTGAATTTCCAATAGGTGCTCAATAAATATTTGCTAGAGAAGAAATGAATAAAAGTCCCAACTTCAGAGCTAGTGTTAAGGGAGAAAGCAGAAGGCTCAGGCTACCCCTAGATTTTATCACATAATTTAGCATTCAGTTCTACTGTGTTTTCTACGGTTCTTAATTCTTCTCCTTAGCAAGTCATCATGACTCCACAACCAAATCACGTCTTCCCTCTCTCAGGTCCACAGAAAAAAATGGTCCTGGCTCCAAGAGATGTAGTTGCTCATTTCAGTTTGGCTTTGACCACCCAATCATTCATTTCTTCACTCATTCATTCCCTTGGCAAATAGTTTACTGTCCACACTACGAGCCAGATACTTGGGATAATAAGACATGGCCCCTGACCTCTAGGCATATAGAGTCTAGTGGAGGAGACACACAGGTAAGCAGGCAAAGTCAAAATGAAAAGCTGCATGCTAAGGAAGGGTACATGCAGAAGAACCCAACCCAGTAGTCAGGGAAGGCTTCCCAGAAGCAGTGACATTTAGCTGAGACCTGAATGATGAGCTGGAATTGGTCAGGTAAAGGTGGGGGGGTGGGGTCATACGCAGGGCTCAAGACAAATACACATGTGCCATTCAATTAGTAATTTTTAATGCTTTCAACACACCTTTATTTGGCATCCAGCTGTGTGCATCTTCTCTGGAACCTGCCTCTTTCTTTGTGAAATGAGAGGTTTAACCTAAAGACCAGCTCAAATCCCATCCACTTCTAAGATGACCTGTCTGCCTCAGCACAGAGCTGGGCTCCTGGCTCACGTCATCCCGGTCTGATTTACAGGCACAGGGTCAAACCCCAGGTCGGCCTTTCCACACAGCGGTGGGCTCAAGCATCTATCTTGTAAAAGAATCCGAATGGCAGTTTCATTTGATTAATGTGGAACAACTGGGTGGCCACAGGATGGCCACAGGTGGGCCAGGCTGCACGAGCAAGGAGTCAGCTCTCTGGCCCTGGTGATGCCACCGCAGGTGCTTGCACACAGTCGCCTGTCACCTCTGGCTGCCAAGGGAGCCCAGGTGGGCGTGGGGACGCAGCAGGTGTGCTCTGTGAAAGGACCTTTTCTGCTGTGTCACGTCCATAAGGAAATAATCATAGGGCCTCACCCACAGCAACAGACAGTGAGAAACAGCTCAAAGAAACAGAACAGCAAGGCTCTCCCAGGACCCGGGTGCTGTGCGTTTCCACCCGAGGCCTCCCTGAGCCTGGACAGATGGCATTAAATCCGGCCCCTTCACCAGGCAGCTGCTGGCGTCTCTTCGACTTCTGCAGAGCTGAGGCCCAGAGCGAGTCTTTCCCAGGCCCCTGACACCAACCATGAGCTCTGTTCATCCCCAGGTGGTGCCAGAGGCCACGGCCAGCATTCAGGACAGGCCACCTGGGGAACTCACACACCAGCTTCACAAAACTAGCTCGGGAGGGCTGGGGTTGGGCTGGGCTGGGCTGAACTGGGGAGGGGAGGGCAGCAGGTCAGGCCTGCCTTGGGGACGCTACACAGGAACAGCAGGGTCAGAAACGGTACGCAGGGTGACAAGGATTCTCTGCTTGACCAAACTTTAAGAAACCTCCTAAATCCCCTCCTGGGCATATTTGTGTACTCCCTCATAAAACTGAGTTTTCGCAAGGCCCCTCCTAAGTCAATATAACTAAAACCTTCTACCCTCAATATCTGCTCAGGTTCCTCGCCTTCCACTGTCCCCAGGTGACACCTGATTGCCACGGCCTGTCTTCACCAAGAGTCCTGATAGGTCAGTTCGGCCGGACTCCTCTAACCTTAATGTTTTCCTTTTCGTAATTTTCCATCCACTCACCCCCCACCCTGCTTCTTGGCTATCAATTCCCACTTACCCGGGCTGTATTCCTAAACATCCTGTGTCCCTTTTCTCTCCATGAATATGAATCCTGACTCTGCCAAAAACTGGGTAGGATGGAATATTTTTAGTTGCAACCAACCGATCTTCAACAGAAAAGCAATAAAGGAATCTCTTCTCGTCACACCCCCCTCTGCCCTGTCCAGCCTTCTCCTGACGTTCGGGCTGATACAAAACCAAATGCTTGGGGCTGACACCAAATGCTGCGACGCTTCTACCAGCGACGGCCTGAGAGCGAAGGGACAGTGGCCAGCTAGATGTGGCCAGTGAGAACTGAGAAGGGGCTGACAGTATGCACAGCCTGAAACCACCAGCACGTAGCACCGTTCTTAGCCAGGGGGCTGGCCAGGTATGCCTGGCAGCCGTCAAAGCAAGTCCCTGGGGCAAGAGCTGATTGTGTCTGTGTCACCTTCCTGTAGGTCTCTGGAAGAGGGTAGGCATGTACCTGTGTTGTGGGAGACAGACAGGGCCATAGGTTCTAGACTTCCAACCCCGGAGATCACTCCATCTAGAACCCTCTAGAACCCTCTAGAACCATCCCGTTGCCCAGAGAGCACACACATGTATGTGGACAGAATGAAAGGCCATGAGTGAGCGAATCGTAGAATGAAGGCCTGTCTATCCATTCTGCTCTTACTTCTCTCGAGTGTCTGTGGAGTGTCAACCTTCCTCCCGGCTCGGTGAGAATCAGCCCAGAACCAGGCAGGCATCACTCACTGCACTGTCCAGCAAACAGCGTCTTCTGCCTCGGGAGCTCTTCAACTGAGCTCTCTGAATTCTTTCTTAATCAAGACAAATCACAGCTAAACACGAACTCCTAGCACATTTCATGCAGAAAAGCAGCGGAGACAGTTTTTAGAAAGTATACTCTTTCCCGCGTCCTGACAGAGCCCAGAATGACACAGTAGGCTCTTTACAAATGCCTCGCTGGACTCCTTAAAAGGTCTTGGGAGCTGTTTCAAAAATGATTTCTAATCAGTGGAGCACAATGGACTTGGGCGGCGGGGTGGCAATAAAACTCTTCTGCATGATACCGTCACGGCGGACACGGGACATTATGCCTTTGGCAAAACCCACAGAACCGCATCCCACCAAAAGTGAACTGTAATGTAAACTACAGACTTTGGTGAATAATAACGTCTCAATATTGGTCCATCAATTGTAACAAATGTGCCACACTAATGCAAGATGTTAATAAGTGGTAAACCGTGAGCGGAGCGGGCAGACGGGGTAGAAGGGGACGCTCTGTACTCCGCTCGATTTTTCTGTAAATCTAAAATTGCACTGAAAAAAAAATAAAGTCTATTAATATACAAAAATATGTGTTTTTTTTTTTTTTTTCAAAACAAGAAAATGTCCAAATGAGGACTTGTCTCAAAGAGAGGTGTGAGCCAGGGGGCTCTCCTATGGCTCCTGGGACCCCTCGACCACTCAGGGACACCCCCAGACCCCACAGTTGGACGTCTCCTGGCTGCTCCAGCTGGAGCCTTCGGTACAGACTTGCAGCCCGTCCCTGCTCTCCAGGGAACAGGCCGATCCAAATGCTGCGTCTGGCACATTCGAGCAACAGCGGCTTTGGGTTCATTAATTAGCAGTCGGGGTGTTTAAAGGGGAAGGCATGCAGGCAGGCGCGGCTGCCAGAATCGCCTTGCCCCCCTTCCCTGCCTCGTGAGAAAGCAGTGATGAGCCCCACACCATGTGGACTGAAAACGTAAAAGCCTCAGGGGAAAAAAAAAAAAGTCCTAATTCCCTTTCCACTGGCCAACGCGTGTGAATCCTCTGGAACTCGGCTGGGTGCCGCCGCCCCTGGAAGCTCCCGCGGACCCACAGGAACTGGTTCTCGTGACTTCCTCGGGCCGTGTCCCCAGAGTGGCCGGCCGTACTTGCCTGGCTGGAGATAACTACACCTGCACGTGGTGGGCCCCGCAGAGGACAGGGACCTGGTTTTCTTCCGGCTTTGGACACCTCTGGAAACATCCTGCAGCTACGAAGGGCTTGCCACGGGCTCGGGGTGTGTACAGCACTGTCCTCCCCCTGAAAATCACTCCTCTCTGGCTTTTTTTCTGGTGACAAATGCTACCAGGCGCTCCTCAGCCAAATGGCCTCTTGAGTCAGTCAACATGGCTCAGACTTGCCCCGTTTCCCCTTCTCTTCCATAAAATTCAGAGCAAATGGAAAGAGATGGGGCTGGATGGGTTGAGGAACATTTATCAGGGAAGAAAGAAGTAGGACAAAGGCGTGCTCTGCAGATGGATGGCTCTCGATGGGAGCAAGGGTCACACTTCCAAATCCCCAGGGGAAGCAGGGCTCTGTCCCTCACGTAAGTCCCTCTGATGCCCCGATTCCCCTTTCTCTACTCCCCTCGTTAAGAGCTAGGATGGTCTTTTGATGTGTCAGCCTGACAAGGTACAGTCCCCAGAGAGTCGACCAAACTCTAGGTGCTTCCTGTCAAGGTATTTTATAGATGTGATTGAAGTCCCTAATCAGTTGCTTTTAAATAAAAGAGATCATCGTGGATAATCTGGATGGGTCTGACATGCGGACATAATAAGGCTTCCCTGGAAAAGAGGATGTCCCACTGCAGGTGGCTACAGCCGGCCCTTCCTCATGGCCTCCCCTCCCCCACCGTCACAGATGCCAACTCCTTGCAATAAATCTCTTAAACACATGTCTGCTGCTTCTGCTTCTCTGGTGGAATGCTAAGACAAGAACCAGGTCACTTACCTTTCCCATTCAGAGACTTCATATTCATCAAGCATTTTATATAAAGGCCAGCTGTTTTGTATATGACAAGCATTTAGCCTCACCTTCCCAATAACCCTGCTGTCCTGATTCTCCAGATGAGAAAAAGCAAAGATTCCTAAGTGGCTCACCAAATTCCCAGCTAGAGACCAGAATGAGGTTCAAACACATCTCCCTGACTTTAAAGCACATGTTTTCTTGCCACACCAAGAGTCAAGGGCAGGGGGGCCAAGGACAGGGCTAAGGTCAGGGGAGACACATCCTGGGCAAAGTGAAGGGGAGATGTGGAAAGGGGGCGGGAACACTGTGGGAGTGGGTGATACATGCCCATGGTTACATTTCTATACTTCACAAGTTCGTCATGGAGCTGATGCTAGACGAGATTTCTAGAAGCAGTCAGAGAAGAGACGCCGGCTACTCCCGAACAGGCACGAGACGTGAGCAGGGCCAGGTGCCACCCACAAGCCCTCAGTCCCCACACAGCAGGGGGCGCCTGTCCAGCTGCACGAAATTGTCCTTCCCACAAAGAACAGCTCTGAGTCGCCACGTCATGTGGTCCCCATGTCACGCCCTCTCTCACCCAGCCTCCTCGTGGCACTGAACGACGATACAGACTGCTTGGAACAAGCGCTTCTTGCATTTGGTTTCGGGGTCAGACAGCTGCTCAGGCTCGTTTTCCACTCTTTAGAAGGTGAACTTCCAGACGTAGTTGACTGGTGATCGCTCCACCCACCAAAGAACTCTAGCGATGCACCCACTCGGTGTCATGCGCTGTGCTAAGGCAACGAGGTGGGGTGCAAAGATGAGCAGGCAGGGCTCCTGCCTTCCAGCGGTTTATAACTTGTGGTGGAGACTGACAAGTTCAAAAATAACTGCTTGGCTCATGGCAAGGTCACTGCTGCATCAGGGTCCAATCGTTTCTTCGTTCGACCAGCATTTCTCTATCCAGCAAACACTATAGACTTGTCATCGCAGTGCCTCTACCATGTGGCAGGGGTGTGATGTCACAGCAAAGACGGAGAAGCGTCTTGAAAAGGGAGCAGAGAGGCGGGGGTCTTCCAGGGAACAGGACCTCCCCTGAAATATAACAGCTCCTTCTGAAAACTTTGCTCCCAGACAGCCCCCAGGTCAAGAGAGGTGACATCAAACTGAACACTGAGCTGCAGAAAACCAGAAACTAGGCGGCGATGTCCCGGGTGGGCGGCCGTGTGTGGGTGACTTAAATTCTCTGTGCAGCATTTCATCATTTGCGAATTGGGAGTAATAATGCCAAATTTTCCAATTTCACAAGGCTATGGTGAGGATTAAATCTTTTAATTGAAGGAAAGGTACTGTTTCAAAATATTTAACCCCAGGTATCGCCTGGGTACTGATTAATCAGAACAGATGGTGACCTGGGGGAGTGGGCGAAGGGTGCTAACTGTCTACACCACGGGTCCCCGACCCCTGGGCCCTGGACCAGCACTGGCCAGTGGCCTGTTAGGAACGTGGCTGCACAGTAGGAGGTGAACCAGAGGTACGCCAAAGAGCCCTGCTCCAGGCTCAGAAGATGACCTCTCAGATGGACCGGTGGCCTCATTCATTTGGCTTCTTGGTGGCAGTGGATGTCCCCTCCTGAACACTCGGGTTCTGGGACTATCTCTGATGGAGGAGAACGGACTCCCCAGGTGAATCATTCATTGATTTTTCTCTCCACCCCGGAAAGCAGGGGCTCAGAGCCAGACTCAGCTAGCGTTAGCCGGGTCAAACTGGACTCGGAGCTGATCAACGCGGGAAGCGTTTCCTGAACCCAAGAACAGGTGGTGCTTCAGACCACCTTTGCCTTGGTCCCAAGGTCAAGGCCGCCTTCAGCTCCCAGCTGTCTTCCTGGCCGCCTCCATCTTCCCTCTCCTGCCCATCCTGGTGTTCTTCCTTCTCGCCAGAACAATGTCCCTTCTCGTCCCCACTGTCTTCCTCTATCACAGCAATTAATGCTCGTAAAAGAAGTGCCTGCTTGCTGGTCCGCCTCCCACCCCCTCCCCAACCCTCACTAACAGGCGAGCAGTCATCAAAGTTCCTGCGAAGCTGATGAAAAACACACATTCCTGGTGCCGCCCTGGACAGCCTATAGCAGAGAGCAGAAATCTGCATTTTCCACACGCTCCCCAGGTAAGTGGAGTCCAAACAGCCCCCAGGGCACAAACTCTGAGCTAAAGGGAGGGCCGGAGGCTGTCTGGTTTCCCTGTGCTGTGCCCTTCACAGCCCAGGGAGTGGGCTTGCAATGAAGAGAGGCTGGGGTAAGTTGCTGGGTGGGTAGGTGAAGAAATGAGTAATTAAATTAACCTAGTTATAAGCAAGTTATTCACGTATTCACCCACCCATCCACTTAATTAATTAAGCTCTATACCAAAAGACTACAAAAAGTTATTGTGTCGACTAGAACAGCAGGTAACATCTTTTTTTTTTTTTTTAATTATCGTGAACTAAATTCAGCAAGCCACCTCTTAAATGCTCAATGTGCAATGTTTTCCCCAAAATTCTCTCTCAAACAAAGCTTTGGCATAAGACTCTATGGTGATCTTTTTAAGAGTCCAATAATATCTCAAGGCTATTGGCCGAATACTGGTGCAGTGAGTCTTCTGCCTCTACAACCTGAGGTGCATTTCTGGGTGTACTGGAACCCTCTCCATGCCCTGATCTGGTCCCCTGGCATCTCCCTTACTTTCAAAAAAGATGGTATATGGTCCTGCCCCTTTGCCAGCGGGCACTGGGGACACAGAGATTAATTAGACATGGGTCAGACAGTCAGCGGACTTTTGAGATGGCCACAAGGCCCCAGCCCCTGCTCTGCACACCGTGTATAATCCTCTCCCCTGAGTGTTAGCAGGATTTGTGACTATGATGGGATGACACTCCTGTGCTTACGTCACCTGATATGGCAAAAAGAGATTCTAAAGATGTAATTCAGGTACCGCTTGACTTTGAGTTAATCAAAGGAAAGATTATCTGGGTAGCCAGTCCTAATCAGGTGAGCCCATAAAAAGGGTGATAGAGGAATGAGTCATCATGTAATGAAGAGGGCTCCACAGTAGGGAAAGTGATCGGCATCTAGGAGCTGAGAACAGACCTTGATTGATAGCCAGGAAGAGAGCGGGGCCTCAGTCCTACAACCGCTAGGAACCGAATTCTGCCAAAAACCAGTGATCTTGAAAGAAGACCCTGAGCCTCAGCTGGGAACAATCCTGGCCAACACCTTGATGTCTGCTTTGCGATCCTGAGTGGAGAACATAATTGTACCGTGACACGTAAGACTTCTGACCTACAGAATACGTAAGGTTATACATGGGTGTTCTAAGCTGCTAAATTTTGGTAATTTGTTACGCAGCAATAAAAAACTTAATACTACCCCTTCGCCCAAGGCACTCATAGACACCAGGGACGACAAACATGAGCAAGTAATTACTGTATTACTTGCGAGGTTAGAGAAATTCTTAGCTTTACTACTTTTCAAAAAGTCGAGCCCTACATGCCTTAAGAAAATGTGATCTTATCTCTAATTCCATCTATGCACCCATTTAATTCACAAACTTGTGCCCGACCCGCATTCTGTGCCTGACACTGTGCTACACCCCAGGGACCCAAGGTGACCCAGCAGCAGTCCCCGATGCCCTGGCCTCTGGTTTCTGGACTGAAATGTCCTCCCCCAACATTGTGCAATCTGCTGATAAAACCCAACACCCCGCTTAAACGCTGTGCCCTCGATCTGATTTCGTAGGTGGCCCGGCAAAACAAGTGGCTCCATCCTCTGCATTTTCTACAGCAAATTTCATGGCTCCACTGTGCTTCTGCTCATCCCTTTCTGGCTCCACTGTGCTTCTGACCTGAATGAAGGTGTGGCACACTTCGCTGGACTGAGCAACCTGGGGCAGGGGCCACATCTCATTCTCTCTCTTCGGAACTCAATGCCTGAGATGCGGAAGAGGCTCAGGAAATATTTGCTGAATAAATGAGCATCTCATCTAATTCACCCACGCATCCCTTGCCATGCAGCCCTCCGTCCTACCTATTTTAGAGGTCAGTGCATATTGAAGTGAGGGAAAGAATTTTGCAGATGTCACTGAAACAGCTGCATGCGCAGCCACTTGGAAGATAGGTCATGCCCGATGACCACGATCAACCAGACTGCTTGCAATAATTTTCCCCGGGCACAACTACAGCATCCTCTGCTTACGCAGAAGGCCAATTTCAGAAATGTTATGTACACGCTGAATTTCTGTAAGCCAAGCCACATTTTAAAAGCACTGTGGTTGCCATGTCCTTAAGGGACTACTATATTGTGTCTCGTTTGAAAGTGAGGAATCATAATTTTTGATGCCACCATTAATTTTAAAAGGATATGACGGAGGTTACAACATATAGAGAAACTGAGGATTTTCAAAAAGGAAGTGTTTAAATTGGGAAGAAGGAGAAACGTAGGCCAGGAGTCTGGACTGAGATCGCCCCTGAGCTTTCCATCAACCAGGACAAGAAAGAAAGACATTAGACTCTCTACCTCTTGCCGTCAGATGCAAAAAAGCAAACACACTCATTTATAGAGAGACACCTGTCCTTGGAGCTCGGTTCTGAGAGGCTCACGGGAGAATTCCACGAGAAAATGCACTGCAGGTAGAGTGTCGTCACCGTGCCCAGCACATAGTGAGTGCCCAATAACGGTCATCGGGAACAGCATCATGCTCTGTTGATGCAGGTCCTTAAAAAGAAAACTGGACCGTCTATGACACATGGCCCGTAACTGCGGCTCTGCAGAAATTCAGTGTGTAAGCTTCTAACAAGTGAACTTTGGGATATACTAAGCCTCCTGGGTGCCAAGGTCAGGTCATTGCGTGGCAGCCTAGAGAGAGGTTTTTGGAGACTGCTTCGCTAATTTATAGCTACTGTGGCAGATGGCAAAGTGGGACTCTTTTGCCTCAGTTTCAGCCAGGCTCTCATAACGTAACTGCCACCTGCCCCTACTTTTCAAAGTGAGACGCAGACCTGGGCTTCTCTGACCTTGCTGTGCACACAGAGCATCTGGCTCTTAGGTCTGGGGTGGGCCTGAGGAGCCTCAGGCTATAGAGCTGCAGGCGACACTAGAGCTGGCGGGGTGGCCACTGCCGGGCAGGCGCTGGTCAGCTAAGCAGGGCCGGGAGACCGGGCTGCTGCAGACTGACTGAGATCCGAGGCCCCCACCTCCTCTAGACGAGAGTAAGGATTTCACCTGAGAAGTGAAAATGAGAGGGAGCATTTTTTTTCTAAAGGAATGTCTTGGCATCTTGTGAATTCAAGACCTCTGGGGGGTGGGGCAGGAAGGATGTGGAGTGTTTCACCCACTGTCACCTCAGACCTAGTGAGAAAGACTTTAGCAGACCACTGGGGCATGTGTGCGTCCCCTGACCTTGGGGACACAGGACGAAAGGGCGCTGGAGAGGGGCTGCTGAAGAGCAGGGCATTTGCCAAGAACTGCATCTGCTCCAACAAGTGGCCCAGAGGGCTGCATTCCCAGGGGAAGGCGAGGTGGGACCAGGGAGGTAGGAACATCCCACCAGAGATGCCGACGGACCTTCCATCAGCTGGAAAGAGTCTTCTGGCAGAAAAAAGCTGGAGGTGGCCTGGGGGTGCAGCGGCTGAGGGTCCAGCCCTGGAGAGGCACCATGGGACAAGGAGGGACAGAAAAAGGACAGGAGCTGGTGAGGAAGCTCCCAGGAGCCTGTGAAAGGCCCAAGAGAGGAGGTGACTGCTCCGAAAATCTGCCATGGCCAGAGAAAAATAAGCGGAGATATCAGGGTCCCACACACGAGCTCCTGCTCCCCACCTCCCTTCTCCTCTGCGTCCCCAACCACGGGAGCCAGAGGCAGCCCTCGGCACGCCGCACACACTGCTTCCTAAGATGAGACCGTGCTGAGACGCCGAACCACGGTAAGACTTTAGGTCTTGATGCGTACAGATGAGCCGTGGGCCCGCCGAGGTTGCGTGGAGGGCCGAAGCCACTGGGGGATGACAGTGTAGCTGCCGGACGTGCCCCAGGCTTCCGCCTGTTCAATGAACCACGTCACCAACCGCTTTTGGGCACTGAGTCAGTGCCAGCATCACATGAAGACTTTACAGGCCTTACATGATGGGGGAGGTGAACCCCAGCTTCACCCCTTACTGCACAAAACAGAGGACTCTCTCCACCTTCCTCTGGGCTGGGTGGGAATGAAACAAGTCCCCTGCGTGAGACGAGGCACCCGTGCCCGGCGTGGGTGGCAGCCGCCCAACACGGTCTCTGGCCGATCCCAGAACAAAGCCCTGTGCTTTAAAACGGTGTTTCTCAGACACGAAAGGGCTTCGGAATCACCAGGGATGGTGATGAAGCATGCGAACACCCTGTCTTCCCCCAGGAAATCATCGGTCTGTGTGGGGCTCAGGAACCTGCTGTTTCACCCTCCTCCACAGGGATTCTGAGTCAGGTGATCCACAGAGTACACCTTCTTGAGGAAAAGATGCTCAGGGAAGATAATGGAAGAAGCAGCAGCAGACTGGACGACCCTGTCCCGGCGGAGCACCGAGGCATCTCCACCCAGGGTTCGACCGGGACCCCAGGGCTCTGGAAATGCTGTAGGCATGGAAGAAAAACGCTCTCTCAGATGTTGCTGGTTACCTGAGCTACCTCGAGGTAAAAGGTGTTTACGTGTATGCATCGCACATTGCAGCCCTCGGCCACCAGGAAAGAAACGCAGCGAGCTCACAGAACAGGCGGGAGGCCGTGACGATGCACCGTGGGGACTCGGCACAAAGGGAGGACAGCAGGGCCACCTCCGCTGCCTCAGGACAGCAGGTCGAGGACCAGAGGCGGCACGCCGTGTCTACCGGTAGACCGCAGCTGCAGGCAGGGTCCCGATGCAGGTTCTGATTGGGCTGAGAGCTTAGTTCTGTCTACCTCATTTATTTACAGCGAAGCGATACTGATTTGACCCGACAGGCAGCCTTGGCTTGCCCACCCCCCACCTCTCAGCACATCGGCTGTGTGGTCGCCTCGCCCCACTGACACCTCGAAGTGCAGCAATCAAAGTGTAGCACTCAAGAAATACTTGGTGCATAAATAAAAGGATGAGTGGATGATTTAGTGAAGAAGTGAGCGAGTGAATTAATATACAGACATTCTCTCCTGATCTCTAAACGTCCTTTGCTCAACCCATTCTGCACATGGCAGCCGGAGTACCATTTCCAAAATGCAAATGACACCAAGCTCTGCTCCTGCCCCATCCATACCCATTGGTGGCACCCACCGGGCCGTATGCAAACCCACTGAGGTATGCTGGGACCTCTACAACACCGCTCGTGCCGATTCTTCAGACATTCAGCTATTAAGAATTCTCATGTGCTCTTCAAAATCCTCCTTCATCTAGAAACTTCAGGTCACCCTCCAAACCTCAGCTGAATTACCACCTACTCCAGGAAGCCTGCCCTGACTGCCACAGACTGGGTTAAGTAGTTTTCAGTGGGCAGTTTTTTATTAATTCGGTAGAGGGTTATTAAACATACACGCTACGTCAGCAACCCCCTTCTTTGAGTTTCCATAACGTTTTGTATGGATTTCCATTCATCTCTGTTCTCCCACATCTAATGCGGGGCCTGGAACCCAGGAGGAAGAAAACACCTGATTGCAGAATGAGATAAGTACACCGCTCCTGTGATTCCCAGAAATTCCCAGAAAACTGCGCCCTAATGGTTCACAAACACTCAGACATTGTCAAGGACGTGGCGGGATGGAAAACACCCCTTTCTTCCAGAACAGAACAAAGCTTTCGCTGCATATGGCACAGGCGGCTGATTCTCCGCATCCATTTTCAGAGGCTGAGGTTTCTGCTCGTCTCCTCCAAGAAGCGGGGCTTCCTCCGCGTGTGTGTCACGCCGTCTGCAGGAGCACGTGGCTGGGGAATCCCATCTGTTCTCCCGCACGCCCACCCATGACAAGTGAATTCTGTCTGCAGCGTTTGCCAGGAGCTGCCGCTGCTTCTGGAGCAAAGGAGGCTGGCGATGAATTATTCATCGAGGGGGAGATGCGGACCCAGCCTCCCCGAGAGGGTGCAGCGGGCAGAAGCACCCCACGACTGCCGGGCTCAGGCCCCATTATACAAAATAATAATAGTTGATAGCAGTAGCATCTACCTCTCACTGAGTTCTTACAACCTGCCACGTTGGGAGCTTAGTCTATATTATTTCATTTAATTTTCACAACAGCCCTGTGGGGTATGAAGTAGCATCATCCCCCACTCACAGATGAAGGACCAGTACTTTGGAGAGGCAGGTAACCAGCCCCAGGTCCTGCGGATTTCCCTGGCCTCCAGAAGGTCTGCTTTCCCCTGCAAGAGGGAGGAGCATCAGGGAGGGAGGGAGCGGGGAAGCCCCAGAAAGCCCGGGGAGGGATCCCCTCAGGCAGAGCTGGGACCTGCCGGCCTCCCCTCCCTTACTGGATTTAACAGTCAGAGCAGGCAGGATGGCTCTGAGCCCTCATCAGCCCAAGCTGGTCTAAGGAAGCTGCTATTTCCAGCAGCTTCTCCACCAGAGAAGCCCTGTCACATTTGATTTGGAGGATGCACAGTGAAATACCACGGAGCTGGGGAGGAGAGGGAGGGAGGGGACTCTGGAGGTGCTCGACCCCTTGACATGGTTATTAATGTCCAACCTCAGGACAGATCCTAGGAAAGGAGAAGGGGCAACTGGCATGATCCTTTCAGGAGAGGAATAAAAATGACAGTGGGCATGAAGCAAAAGAATGGGCAGCAAACAGGCTTTTCGCTGGTTATGAATTTATGACCCTCCTTGTTCCACAGAGGATTTGGAGTCACAAGATTCCGCGCACTGTGGCAAAATAGAAATACGCAACCAAGAAACGAGCAGATGCTGAATCCCGAACAATGAACAGTGAGTCTGGAGGAAGCAGGAACAGGGAGTGGGCTGACTCAGGACCCCAAGCCCCCAACCACCGCCTGGGGAGAGGCTGCGTCAGTTCTGGCAAAGACACCTGGCAGAGCCACATGCCACTCTGGTGTTCTCTGGTTGGACCGCGTGGCCTCACCAGGGCAAACGAGATTAAAGGCCCCCCAAGCGAGCACTGGTGCAGAAGCCCATGTTGGGGGCCTCGTGGGTGGATTCTGAGTCTGTCCCTGAGCCACGCACTGCCTGGACCTGGACCCCAGGATGCTTCCCCCTTCCCTCACCCTTCCTTTCCACTCCCCACAGTTCTTGCAGCCCTGCTCCTCAGCCCAATTCCCTCAGCCCGACTGGAGCAGGAGGCCGCAGCCTGCAGTGCACTGGCCCAGAGCAGCAAGCCTGAGGTCCGCCACCAATGGCGTGTCACTGACACCCCAAGAGTGAGCCCTGCCCATGGTGGCCCTCTACCATGGCTCCTAGAATGCAGCCCTTGCTGCTTGCCTGTCTCCCAGGGGGGCTGAGAGTCCCCTGACTGCAGGGCTGAGTCTTGTCATCCTCTGAATTCCTGAGGCCTCGTCCCCAGGTGCTGACCCAAACAGCAGACACATGTCTAAACAGGGACAGGGCACAGGACCCTGTGCCGCTCCGCTGACCAACCGCTGCAGGCTCAGAGGGGATTCCATTTCTGTCCGTACCCAAGAAGGTGGACTTCTCAAGAGCAAGGCCAGCCTGGGGCTCTGGCACATGGCCTGGGCAGGCCCATTGGCCATTAAAGAGGGAAGAACCACAGAAACCACGCAGCCTCGATGGGGCAAAAGCTGATTCTCGGGGAGCAAAAGGATCTTAGCTGTAATGATGGTCTGTGGCCACAGTGTGGAAACAGGACCCAGGCCTGGAGAATGCTGGCTCTACCGAGGATAGCTTCTGTCCTGGGAATGAGATGTCTGAGCCCCTTAGCAATGGTCATGTCACCCAGACCTCTGCGAAATTTATCCGTTCACTCATTCATTCATCCATTCATTGTTTTCACTTACTCCAGGCACCATGCTGGGTAAGAAAGACACCTCAGTTAATAAAACCCACTTGCTTCCTAGTGGACCCAGGCCTCGTGGCATGCAGGCAAGCCAGGCCATTCAGAGTCTCAGTTCTGGAGCCTCTGCAGTGACAGCGAGAGAGAGACATTCTCCTGTCACCTTGGAGTGGAGACGATGGAGCCTGGAGATCCCAGAACCAGCCGGGGAGGGAAGCAGAGTGAGAACCGAAAGCACAGGGATGGGCCGTGACCCCCTCCAATGTCAGTGATGTAAAAATGCTCCTGGTTCACAGTCCAGGGATTATTTCTCTCCTGAGCCATCTGCCTCACCATCCAGGCGAGACCCTGCAATCACCCGGGACCAGGGATGGGTACCCTGATCGCTAAGGATTTTCATGAAGGCAGCAGCACAGCATCTCCAGCAGGCAGCTGTGGTTCAGAATAACAACGCTGACGCTGGTTCTTCTCTGAGCAAGAGCATTATTAAGCCATACTGAGTATCCCACTGGAAGAGGAAATTACTTTGAGGCCCGAGGACAAGATAAATGAGAGCTCAGATCCTGAGCTTTGCTGAGGAGACTGGCAGTGACGGGCAGCCAGGAGGAAGGGACCCGTGTCTGAGGGACTGTCTCCGGCTACTTTGTGGGTTTAATGAGGCATGCTCGGGGGAGGCAGGACCCATAGCGGGGAAGAGGCAGGCGTGGAGTCAGGACTTCTGCGTCCTGACCCGGTTTTGCTTCTAAAAAACTGGCTGCGAGGTTAGGATAAGTCGTTTATTCCCCACTCTGAGTTCTCGCCTCTTCATGTGCTAAATTTAAAAAGTAAATAGCTATAAGGGGGCAGATAAGGAAAGTGTCAGCATCAGTGGAGGAGGAGACTTTGGCATCAGACCTCAGTTCAAGTCCAAAGTCAACCTTGAAAAGCCATGTGACACAAGGCAAGTCACATGGTTTCCCCACCCGTAGAATGGGCATGACAGCCCCTGTCTTAGAGCATCTTCCTGAGGGTTAGAGGGACAAACAAGGACCAGCACGTCACAGAAACACAAAAAGGGGTGTGGGAACAACTGAGAGGGGTCCGGCCTAGGAAGTTCTGTAAGATGCTTCCTGGCCCAAACCCCTGACACGGAGGGAGCTAAGGCCTGGTGATACTCTTTGAATAAGGAGGAAATTCCTTCTCTCCCCGCCCAAGCTCGCTGCTGGACAATACAGTGATCTCACCCTCAATGAGGCACCTTCCATCTCAATTTTCAACTGTAAAAACACCCTGGAAAATTAATAAGAGCTTTTCGTCTTAATTTCTGAACTTACTGGTCACGGTCAAAATTAAAGAGAGATCCACCTTAGTTAAACTTAATAATACGGGTAATAGTTTCCATCTGAATATTTTTTTAAAGGCAGTATCTCCCTCTGTATTACCACTGCCATCTCACTGATGCCAAAAGTTGCACAGGAAGTCCAGCCCCTTGAGTTCCTGACTCCTGGGACCAGACAGAGCCCTTCTCAGCCTCCCAGTACTTGCTAAGGCGCCCATTCATGGAGGCCAGAGAAAAAATGGTCAGGATCACACCCACCACCACCATCGAAGCCCCCGTGCCCTCAGAGAGGCACTTGGGGAACAGTTCTTTTCAACTAGTATGTGCCAGGGACCATTCCAGGTGCTGTACCAGCTTTGCTGCTGACCCTCTAAACACATCTATGATGGTAATAGTTTTAGCCCATTTTACAGATGAGAAAATTGAGGCTCAAACCCTTCAGGGGCTTGCCTAAGGCAACACAGCATCAGTGAACACTGCTGAGGCCTGCCTGCGCTGGAGCTCAGTGATGTCTGAGAGCCTGCGTTCTTCCAAACCTGCCATCTCTCTTCAAAGAAGAAACCAACAGAGCTGCCGTGGTGGAAGATGTGGGTATCCACCCAAGGGGACGAATATTTGGCTGAGTAATTCTGATGTGTCTAAGAAAACATGAGTCTCGTCACCGCAGCTGTCATCGGCACAGATGACGGGTGGCCCATCAGCCCTCTGGGCTGTCTCCGTCAGGAGACCGACCTGGTGACATCTGCAGCTTGTCCCTTTCGCTTGAGCCAGAAGCGTCCAGGACCGGGACTGGATGTCTCCTGGGCTGACACCCGGAAGTGCGTGGGCCGTGTTCTTCACTCATGAAGACTGATTAATCAGATCCCGGGCAGCACATAAGGGAGGTCACTTGGTCAGAACAGGTTCACCAAGGGCAGAATTCTCTGCGCGAGCACATCTGTTTATTTAACTGCTTTATGCCTTGATGAACAACTAATTTGTGCCAAACCACAGTGTGCTTGAGATGTGTTGATAAATGATGCCACGGAAGCCTCGTGCTTCTGGGCTTTCGGTGTGTTTTGTTGTCCTCAAGACTGCAAGGAGGCCGCCTGCTTCTCCGATTGTGGCGGTGACACCTGCCTGCACAGTGCAGAAGGTCCCTGTGTTTCTCCAGGGAAAAGACCGTGCCTCGTTCTCCTCGGTAACTCCAGCCCCCAGACTAGCACATAGTGGGTGCTCAAATTTACATTGGGTTAAAATTTACATTTTAATGCAAATGGTACATATGATGTTTGAAAACTAAACTAGAAGGCAGAGCTGATACATTCCAACGGGAGGTTTGAGCAGAAGGGGACAAAGGTGAATGTCTCAAAGGTTTATATAGTCAACATGTATATTGAGGAGGATCTTGCTGTATTTCCTAAATTTTCTGATTAGATATTCGTATATGCATGGACAGAATATACAGTATTGTGCCCATTGTACTGTAGATATGAATAATAACATATTTCAAAGTGTCCGATGAATTTATTCATGCCTGTGATTGGCACGTAGATGCTCTCAGTAAAATGGTAGCTTTGCTTCGGTCCAAGAAAAGCTCTAAGAAAATGAAATTCTGACAGTTGAGTCACAGAACGTTCAATGAGAAGTCTCGAGACACCGATGTTGGGAACTGGGAAATGCTCCCCCATAACCGCCGATCGATCCCCAAAGGGCAAGTGAATAAGAGAGACAGGAGCCATGAGACACAGGACCCACATTTGTTTCAAACCCGTAGGAAGAGCACAAGGAAATCGCAAACCCAGACGGAGCAGCAGAAAGACAGCAAATCCGGCCCAAACTGTGTTGTATAATCTTGTGGAGGAGGACAGAAAACAAAACGGGGGTCAGCTTGGGGCAGATGGTGGACCCCGCACAGAGCAAAGGCAGAAAGTGGCCTTCTTCACCCCCACTGGTACTTCTGCCTTCAGTCAAAAGAATGCTTTCCAAGCTGGA
Organism: Eidolon dupreanum; assembly: GCA_028627145.1. NCBI lineage: Eukaryota > Metazoa > Chordata > Mammalia > Chiroptera > Pteropodidae > Eidolon > Eidolon dupreanum. Next base: position 3,872,834 of record CM053511.1, on the reverse strand, counting down.
AAATGAGGAATAAGCATGAGGAGGCGGGAACAAATTGGAACGGAGAAGAGACCACCACACGACGTCGCTCTGGCCTGGACACGCCGTCCACCCAGGGCTGACTGCAGCCCCTCAAGTGCAGTCTGGTTTTTAACACAAGGACTAGGGAGGACGCCTGGATTCTAAGGATGGGGAAGTGCCGGCCCCGCCCTCCAAAGGGGAGCCAGGACGGACCCGGATTCAAACCATCACACTAGTGCTGCGCACCTCTCCCACCCCGGCTTCCTCCAGCAGCATCCTTAGCTGCGCAGGTCTGCGGATGCACTTTCAGCGTTAGGAAGAGAGTAAGGCCATCAGCCTCCACTCTGAGCTGCCGCCTTCTCTACTCCACCGTCTCCTCCGCATCGCTACCAGCTGACGCCCCACAAACCACGTCCAAACCAGACCCCTGGCTTTCACCGCCAAACCTGGCTTGTCTCAGAAACCGGCACCAGCATCGAAGCCCGCGGCCCCAGTCAGAGACCACAAGGCATTCCTGTCCCTTCCGGTTCCTTCATCTCCACGTCCGCTTCCAGAATGAGTCTAGAAAGCTCCCACCGCCCTTCACTCCTGCACCCTGGTCCAACCCACGGTCACCTCCCACTTGCAGCACTGCCATGGTCCCTCACCTGGTCCCCACGACGTCTGTTCTCAACACAGCTACCAAACAAACCCCCACAGCATACGTTTTGCTTTCTTGTTTAGTCCCAAGTCCCTACCCCGCAGGTGCCCCTCTCCAAGCCCACCTCCTGCTGCTCTCCCCACTCTGGCATGGCATTCCAGGCCCTGTGTCCTTCCTGTGGTTCCCAGAACACACCAGCGGTACCTCAGCATCATGGGACATGAGAACCAGGTTCCCTCACACCCACGGGCACGTGTCGGGGACGCCTCCTCTCACCACCTGCCACTTCACCACCGTTCGCAAGTCGTAATGTATGATCATTTGCCCATTTACTTGTTTGTCTGTCTGTCTCTGCAGCTAGAATCTCACCTGCCTGGGAGAAGTGATGGATCTGTAAGCGAGGTCTGAGGGAGCAAAGGAACCCTCAGGGTAGGTGGTGGAGAGAAGGAGGGAAGGGGGCTTCAGCTAGAAGGAACAGCATGAGCAAATGCAGAGTGGAGAATCAGCACAGACCGGGAGGAGCAGGCCCTGGAGGAGGGTGGGAGGGAGTTGGCAGGGCACCCTCGGTCAGGCTGGGCACCCCTTCCCACCCGTCACCTGCTAGCAACCTCATGTTAAGATGCCAGCCCCTCCTCCAGGGCAGGGAGAAGCCGGGGTTCTTTGTTCGATGTGGTTTGACAAAATGGGGTACTGCCATGTCCTCATCTTCCCGCTGCCTGTGTGGACGAGGAGGACACGGTGTGCCCTCTGAAGGACACAGAGCAGGACCCCCTCAGTGTGCAAGGTTTAGCTTCTCCTGCCAAACAGCAATCCCACGACCGAGTGCCCATTGAGAAAGGCAGGGAGGGGCAGTGATCAAGAGCGTGGACTCAAGCCAGACTCGCGGCCTGGCCACTGCACAGCCATGAGACACGACCGTGAGACAGTTACCTGACCTCTCCATGGTACCATGATTTTACCTGTAATGTGAGGTCATCAACAGCTCTACTTCACAGGGCCGTCGTGAGGATCAAATGCAAAGGCCTTTGAGGAAGGCAAATTATACCCATCTTACAGCTAAGTAAATCGGGACTCAGAGAGGTTAGTGGGTACACGGTCACACAGCTACAAGTGTCAGAGTGGCGGTCTCATTCCAGAGCCCATGTCCGTGACCCCTGAGCCACACTGACCTGCTTGAGTTGCAGGTGAAGCCCAGCCCTGACCAACCTGTCCATCCACCACTAAGACCCGAGCAGACAGACGAGCAGCTCTGAAGGTGATTCGGGGACAGTGAAAAAAAAATGCATCGTACTTCAGCTCAGTTAACTATAACCACATCCCAAGCACAACTAAAACTAGGTCAAAAGAATTATTTCTGGGATTTAAAAAAAACCTGCAGGAATATTCTCAACGTGTCTCTCTCATCATTTGCAGCCAAATGATCTCGAATGGAGGGCTTGTTATTATTCTTTTTCTTTTCCGCCATGTCAAATCCCCGTCCCTGACCAGAATGAGCCGATTCCAATTAACAACGCACACCCGCTGCCCTCCACCCTCCACCCTCCACCCCTCGCCCCAGCCCGAACTAGCTGTCTCCAGGCACAGCCAAGCGGCAAGGGGAAGGATTAGCTGCTGACTCCGATTGGTGCAAACTCCCAGCGGCTCTGCCCAGGTGGCACATTCGAAAGGGGCAGCCATGCCCCCAGCCCCACACCCTCCCTTCCCTCTGAATGCTATAGCCACTTGAAGACTCAGCTGTCAGTACCTCCAAAGATTCTCACCATGACCTCAGGTCACCCTGCTCTATTCCTGCGTGATCTGCTCCCCAGCCCCTCATCTTACGGATCAGGAAACTGAAGCCCAGAAAGCAAAACAGATTGTCCCAAGGCTCGTTGGTGCCCACGGCCTGTCGTCAGTACCCACAGCCCATCAGTGGTAGACTAGGGCAAGGGCTCATGGCTCCTGGTACTCATGCTGGTCATCTTTCTGCCCCACCAGCACAAGGGGGTCTCGAGACACCACTGGTGTATAGTCGTCCCCCCTTACCTGTGGGGAATACTCTCCCGGACCCCCAGGGGATGCCTGAGACCGCGGATGGTACCAAGCCCTATATATACTATGTTTTTCCTACACACACTTACAATAAAGCTTCATTTATAAATTAGACACAGTAAGAAATGAACAATAGTAAAACAACAATTATAACTATGCTGTAATAAAACTTATGTGAATATGGTCTCTCTCACTCTCTCGAAATGTCTAGAAGTTTCCAATTAACAATTTCAGATTGAGGTTGACCCCAGGTAACTGAAACCACAGAAAGCAAAACCGCGGATAACGGGGAACTACCAGCTTAGTTTCCTGGAGCCATGTAACAAATTACTACAAACATGGTGGCTTACAGCAACAGAAATGCATTCACTCACTGTACTGGAGGCCAGAAGTCCAAGATCAAGGTGTCAGCAGGGCGTCCCTCCCTCTGGAAGCTCTCGGGGCAAATCCTTCCCAGCCTCTCCCAGCTTCTGGTGACTCCAGGTGTTCCTGGGTTTATGGCCACATCATCCCAATCTCTGCCTCAATCCCACGTGGCCTTTTCTCTCCACGTGTCTCTCCTCTGGGCTTCTCTTACAAGGACACCTGCCAATGGATTTCGAGCCCACCCAGGTAATCCAGGATGGCCTTATCTCAAGATCCTCAACTTAATTACATCCAAAAAGCCCCTTTTTCCAAATAGGTCATATTCACATGCTCTAGAGGTTAAGACATATCTTTGGGGACCAGCATTCAATTCACTGCAATGGACTTCTACTTGGGAATTCATGGGACCTTTGAAAATCAGGAATTGTGAGCACAGCTGTGGGTGAAGACACTCTGATCCAAGTTACAAAGCAGAGCCACAGGTGGGGCCTACAGCAAGGACCTACCCTCCACGGGGCACCAACGTAGCTGCCATGTAGTCACCAGAGAGACATACAACACACGTCAGGATGGAGACATCAGCCTACTGCAGGCCAGGCGCTGTGCTAAATCGTTATACACATTCTCACTCTGCCACCACCCTACAAAGGAAGTAGTATACAAACTCCATCACTTGCTACCTGGGTGACTTCAGACAATTAAATTCTCCAGGCTTCAATTTCCTCATCTTAAAAATGATAATAATATCTGCTTAGAGAGGTTCTTAGAAAGATAAAGGAAAAAAAATGTAAGGAAAATAAATATTAGCACAGAGGCACACACAGACACACTCAATGGAGTGTCCGCATCTGATTTATTTATTTTTTTTACAAACCACGGCTATATCTCCTAATACTTGTGACCCCAAAACCTCCGTAGTGTACACACAGTAATCAGGTACTTGGAATGTTACTTTAAATGCACCAGAAATCTGTTGTTTAAAGGAACGCCTGGGGGTCGCATTGGTAAAGGCTGAACGACAGCTAAGGCAGCGTGAACACTGATGTGCTAAGCATCTGTTCTAGCGCGTGTACGCGTGGTCACGTTCCAATGATTTAAGGGGCACAACCCCTGTCCTCTCCCCTGATCTGCGGTTTCCACCCTTCGTTCTGCCCCCTGACTGCTTACCTCCCCTTCCCTGATTCTTAGACAAGGCCTGAATTCATTTAGAATATCCGGTTCTCCCAACTGCCACAATGTGGCAAACGCAGAGATGAATTGGGAAGGAAATGAATTCTATCATTAAACAGTGCCCAGGTGTGATGAAATACAAACACAGGCGGCGCTGAGAGTGACCGACACTCGGAGACGGGAAGAACCATGAACTCGGTGTTCGATTCCACAGCAAGCTCTTGGCAGGAGCCAGCGTGTGGGGCATGGGAAAGGTCACGGGACGGAGCCATCGGCCCTGGGTTCAAACCCTGGCTCTGCCAGGTCCCAGCCGTGGTGGAAGGCTGAAAATTGAGGCCCAATATTATGTGCCGCCTCGACATCTGGTGAAATTGGAGGGGCCTTGATGGCCTAACCTCGATTTCCCCTCCCTACTCTGCTCCTGCATGTAAGGTCCCTAAGCAAACAACCCTAACTCAATAGCGGGTGTCAGTTCCCCGCCAGCCCACAGAGTCATTCAAACAAGCCGATCACATCCCCTGCGGGAACCAGGAGCACCCCACCCTCTTGTCACTCCAGAGCCTGCCTCCCACGGTCCCTGCTTGTTCACAAAGGCAGCTCCCACGTGGTCCCACGTGGTCCTCCGTGGTGTGTGATGTCCTTCTCCCAGGCTGTGAGTACCTGCAAATAATAAACCACTGTAATCTCACCTGCCCAGAGTTGGGTGTTGTGTGTCCGGCCGTCCCCATGACCCTATGGGGTCCAGGGTCCCCAACAATGGGTGACGAAGACACGAGCTTGGCTAAACTTTCTGAGCAATGAGTTTCCTCATCTCCCACAGGATAACATAACAAAACCTTCCTTGCAAAGGACAAAAACACAAATTCCTATAGTCTAATTATAGGGGCTCCTTTGTCCCCTAAATAAAATAAACAGAAAGCCAGGAGGTAAATAACCACCGAGACTGGACCCTACGCTCCGTCTCGCTCCTCCACTGTCACAGGGAAACCACATGTGGATTCTGGAGCCAGGACAGGTGGATGAGATTCCTTCTAGGTCTAACGTTACATGTTATTATTATTCATCGGCGGCGGACAATGGACCACAGGTGGAAACTATGAAGCTGTCTACACGAGAAAGATAAGCAGGGGAGCATGGCACGGTGCAGGGAGGATGAGGAGGACTCACCCCACATGTGGAATCTAAGTGTCTGCAGGTGCTCCCGGAAGCACTGCCCGCAAAGGCTCTGGACCAGCGGATCGTGATTGATGAGTGATGCCTGTGATCGACTAGTGATGTCTGCCACGGGAAAGGGGATGGATGGGGCAGCAGGCTAATGGCTTGGACGCCTTCCCTCCCTCAACGGGAGGAAAAGCACTGGCCTCACACACAGAACCCTGGGCTGCTGCTGGTCAGGCTTCTTCTCAAGGCCTCAGCCTCACTTCCTGTAAAACGAGGACTGAACTAGAGGATCTGTAAGGTCCTACCTCCTCTTCTTTGTTCTGTCTCCTTTAATCAATCACATCATGGTGACGGGCCAGGATGGGGTCACTGATCTCAGAAAGGGACAGAAAGAAACCAATCTGACTATCCTCTCGATGGTTGTACTATTTCTTGATTAACTTGCAAAATCCTACCAGGTCTGATTCCCAAGGAAGCCTTGGAAGCAAAGGAATTTTTGCAAACTGTATTTGCTCTCTGCAACAGCAACTTAAAATGTAAAAATAACAGCCTTGTTCCAGCAAGACTTGGGATCCGGGCAGCAAAGCCAAAGAAACCAAGGCCCTTGCTGGGCGCTATGCATATTCCCTTCAGAACTACCTGGGGTGGGAGGGGCAGCCACCCAGTACAGCCACAGGCAGGAAGGAAAGATGGGGCAAATGCACACCTCCCCCACCCCACCCTCACATACCCCTCCCCCACCCCACCCTCACATACATCAACTGGAGCAGCCGCTGAGCACAGGGCGAGAAAATGGCCCAGGTTGGTCTCTCTTCACCAAAGACGCCCAGATCTCTTTTCAATAAAATGGTGTTTAATCGCTTGAAAGATTTTATTAAAAACTCCCCATGGACCAATTATGAGCATGCTTGCTGGCCACGGTCTATCTAGGGATCATGCATACGTCGTCTTACGTCTGGACCTGAGGATGCTCCCGGGCCTGCATTCTCTGCTTTTCTCTCCCGGAGTGTCTGCCTCTGCGTCCCTAACCCCAGTGTATGTGTCCCCACCTGTGTCTCCATCCCTCTGCAGCTCGGCCTCTCCCTCTACCTGTCCCCATCTCTGCATCTCAGCTCTCGCAATGTCTACCTCTCATTCCAGGCTTTCCTTGTCTTTTTCTCCATCTACCTCTCTCTGCCTCTCCCCTCCTGCCATCTCCCTGCGACCCCCTCCTCCTCTCTGTGATCCACTCTCCTTTAAAGCGGACTCCTTCTGCCAGCTAGGCTCTATTTTCATCCTTTCTGCCTTCAGAGGAGTCTTTTCCAACTTTGAATGAGTGCCTTCGCCAGCCTGAAATTCCTTGGAAACATACCCTCTAAGCTACTCTTGCACAAGACAAGTAATTTATAAAACATTATTGCCATGATGAGTGTTAGGTCGGTGGGGGAAGGGCCAGCCAGATGCCTGCCTGGAGACTTCCCAGCTTGATATCGGAATCCAGCCGGACATCAAAGTCCAAAGTCTGGAACGCCCAACTGATAAGGGCCCACCCTGAAGTCCTGGTGCCACCACCCTAAATTTGGATGCTCAACTAACATTTAATTAACATTCCACACTCTATACCCTACTTCCCCCATAACCCCCCCAAAATGACGCCCTCCCGCCCCAGGGCGCGACTTCTCTGGCCCCTCTCCTCTCTGGACCAGAGAACCTTGCCCGGGAGCCCTCTCCCAATAAAGGCTTGCTTTTAAAATTTCTCTCGGCGTGTCACACACTTACCTTACAATGAGTACGAACAATTAAAAATAGCAACTGTGACCTCTGGTCCCTAAAAACCAGCACCTAGAAAATTAGTCGGCATTCTCTGCTTGCCCACCACCCCAAAGCAAACACACATGCGCATCACAGCTCTCTAGGGGGCACTAAAAATGATTAACTCTCAAATTTGTGATTTCCTTTAATACCTCTTAAAACGGAAGATAAGCAAGGCACACCTATCCTAAATTGTAAACATAAATTTATGTTTTATAAAACTATTTAGCACATGCCTGACTAGGAACTTTACTTAAACGCATTTCAGAACGTCCTTCCTATCGGCACAGAACTATATTCACTCAGTTAGACAAGCAGGTAGTAGTACTCGCTGTGTTCCGGGGGGTAACACATACAAAGGAGACCCTCCCAAACCCCCCGCCCCAAAGGAACTTAAGCATCAATGCAGGAAACAGACATCCAAACGGGACATTATGATATGATAAAGGTGAAAAGAGAAGGGTCACCCGAGGGAAAGCAGGAGGACCTAGATGAAGACTTCATGAAGGATGGATTAGCCATTTCAGGCCATAAAAGAGGGGATGACCTTGGCACGTGGATTAACGCTTTATACATTTTTAAAACACTATTTGAAAGAACTTCCCCCCAGATCCACCGCTTTTGATCCTCGCTAGCACGGCGCCAGGCACACTGTGGGCATGTGACGGACACCCGTCCACGGGGAACGAAGGAGCGGGCCGTGTGACCAGCTCCGGGTGAGCAGACATCTTGCCTTATCGTCTTTGCAGCCTCAGCACCAAGCCCGCCTCCCCCAGAGACCTGAGAGGGAGGAACCCGTGAGCCCAGCCTGCGTTCTCCAAGCAGGCATGTCACCTACTGAGCCTTTCCACCTACGATCTTCACCTAGATCCGGGGGTCTGGATTCACGTGTCATCTGTTTTGCCCTCACTAACTGTGCAACCTCGGGCACGTGACTCTACCTGTCTAGGCATCAGTCTCGCCTTCTCTAAAGTGATTTTATTAAAATCTCCCTCATGGGGTTGTTGTGAAGAATCACTGAGAACCATAGGTAAAACACTTATTGATTTCATTTAATTTGATTCACACCCAAAGTTATCCTGTCAATTCTCTATTGACCCAAAACAGAAATTCGCACTCTCAAGGGACCACCCCCATCATTGTATCTCCAGCATCTGGGATGGCATGGGGCATTTGGCAGGCCCACGGTGCATATCGACAGAGTGAACTGGAATTAAATTAATCAGGGTTCGGGTGAGAATCCATGACAACCCAGCCTTCCAGTGGTAGAAATGTGACCAGCTAAGACATCTTAGGCCTAAGGCAGAAACTGAACAAACGTGGAAAAACCCAAGGCAGGATGCAACTGCCATGTGTCAAAATACTGGACGTTGTTTTCAAGTCCAGAGTTTAAATCAATCAAGAATGTATTTAAATACGTTAAAATCAAACACTTCGACTAGGTTGAATGGTGCGCCCAACATCCCATGTTCTCGTGTTATCCCGAGTGTCTTTACAGCTTCCTGCTTGGCCCCCTGCTCTCGGATACCCCCTTCTCTGTCTGACACCAGACACCAGAGGTGGAGTGACTCCTCGTTTGCATGCCTGCTGTCCCCACAGACTTAAGGCTCCACGAGGGCAGGAATGCACGTCTCTCTCGCTGGTACCCGCAGTGGCCGACACAGCGCCGGGCACACGTAACGTGCTCAAGGAGTGTTTATTGAACAAACGGCCCAGATTGTGTTACGAATATTTAACACAGCTTTGTAAAGAACAGAAGGCACAAACAGGTATAGCAACTACGTGACACCAAATCCTAGGTGAAATAAATGGTGAATCGTCTTTTCCGAGAGTTCCCATTTAGGGTTCTAAAGTTATTGGCTTTTTTGATGCCCAAAGTCCACGGAGCCAGAGGGTTATCCTACCGGAGGAGAACCAGAGCAGGATCCTGAACTCTCAAGAAGGTTATTTTGCACTTTACCAGTGAGCAACTGGATTGAGGTGTCATAAACGTCAAAGCCATTCATCTGGATCCTTAGCGGCCACTTGTTCCCAATTCAATGAAAAGCCCTTACCAGCCATCTGTTTATGGATAACCGCCCCCCACCGCCGTGAGAGCTAGTTCTGACTCCACAAGAAGCATCACACCTGAAAGGCAGCAAGGCTTGAGAAGAAAATGCATCCCCCTTAAGCTTCCTCAGCCGGGGTTCACACCCACCTCTGTTGCTTCCCAACCGCAAGCCCCTGGGGGGCCATCCGACCTCTCCTGTCTCGGATCCCTCCTCTGCAAACAGGACAGCACCCACAAGGTGCATTCACGTGGGTGAGAGCCTGTAAGCCATAGGGCCTGGCCCCACCAAGCCCTAAATCAGGGGTGACTGTGTATCTTTCAGGGACCATGAGTGACGTCTTGCTCAGAGTGACACCACAGAGAGGAATGAGGAACGCTCTTGCGCTTATCAAAGGCTCTGATCCCCACGAGCTCCTCCCTCTTCGACTCACCGCTGCCTCCGCGGGCAGGTCTGATCAGCCCCATTTTCCAGGTGACATAATTGTGGCGGCCAGCGGTGGAGTGACCTGCCAAAATTCCTAACCACCCCGTGTCATGGCCAAGGCTGGCAGCCTGGTGGCCTCTGTTCCACTCCCAACAACTAAAGACCTCAAAAAGGGAACCAAATTTTTTTCTCTGGATCTCAGTTCCAATTTCTGCAAAGCCCACTAAGCTTCAGGGAGCTTCATGCACCAGATATCTCTCCCCCGAAACACTTACGGCACTAACTTGGCATCTGTTTCCATGACTCCTAAATGATGCCTGTCTTTCCATTAGCTGTAAGCTCCATGGAGTCAGAGAACCACTGGGTTTGGGTTCGCCGTTGGCCCCCCTGGTGCCTAACTCAGAGGCCGGCACATAGTACACGTTAATATATTTGTAGAATGAACCAACGGCTGCAGGACCAGGCTCTAACCTCCAACACCGAACTCCCCGGACGCCGACTGCAACCGAGATGCTCTGGGTTCTCTCTCCATTCATTCATCCCCACAACGAGCTACCTGGAAAGCCTGCTCCATCTCCCAGTCTGGGAGACCCGTGTGTGCTCCTAACTAGGCCTGTGTGTCTTCAAGTGATCCTACGAAATCAAAGCCTTCCCCTTCCCCCAGATAAACAACCAGGGCACAAAGACCACTCTGCATCTCACTCCTTTAAACACCATTGTCCTGCTTCCTATTTTATTCCTGACTAGGCAACCTGATGCTCAGCAGGGTACATTTTTCGTTCCTCTAGGTTTAGAGAATATATATATACACATTGGAGGTATTTTTAACTGAGAACACCCAGCCCCCACCCCTGTCTTCTGAATCTGTGCTCAGATATGGTGGCTCTCCCCCAGAGACAGGCTTCTTCCTTTGGGAGGCTGAAGCTGCTCGGGCCATAAATCCTCATCTTTGGCTGGTAATCCACATGGAGAGGAATGACAAATGCTCTATTTAGCCCTATTTCCAAGGAAATTAGAATTACAAATTGGAGCTATCTCTGAGACCTGCTTGAGCATAACCTTTTGAAATAAAGGCAGGGAGGGGGCGGGGGAGGACCGGCATTTGACAAGCCCAGACCACTGTCAGGTCCGCTTTTGCAGAACCGTGGAAGTGGCTGCCCCTCCTCCCCCGCCCACCAATTAGAGCCGGTGGCCCTGGAGTATTCACCCAGCTCTGTCCCCTGCTAAAGGCTCCACCAAAGCAGGTAAGCAATCACATCCAGGCAGAGTACAGAAAATTGCTTCTTTAATTGGGTAGCTTCTAGGGCTCAGAATAATTTAATTGAAAAACAGCACTAATGAGAATCACAGGATTTGAAAAGGGGCTGAGACAGAGATGCCCACATATCAGAGACAGTGAGAGCCTGGGTTCTCAAAAGGCATGTGGAGAAAGGACTTGGTCAGAAATCCATCACCATCGCCTCCCCGGTACCTCCACGGTCCCCTCCCCCGAGGCCCTCGCCCCAGCTCGAAGGCACAGGGGTGTTTATCTCCAAGCCAGGAAGATGGGTTTTGTTTCCTTTTATTTCGCTGTCTCGGTTTTGCAGCGAGCAGTGAGATATAAAGCAAGCGGTATGATTTATATGGGGTGGTTCCGAAAGTCCTGGGTGCAGGTTCTGCCCCGGTTCCTGTTAGGAGCCCAGGGAGGTCACCCAGTGCCTGTGAGACTCTTTCCTCCATTTACGTGTTTCCTGTATTTCCTTAACACCTTCTTTCATAGCAAAGTGCCAGACTATATTCTCGGTGCTTTATAAATGCCAGGTAATTTAATCCTCATACCAAGCCCGATTTGCGTCCCCTTTCTTTAGATCAAAAACCTGAGAGACACAGAGACAAGTTCCGGAGCTGGGACCTGAACCCAGCCAGTCCGGCGCCAGAGCCCACCCTCCGATTACAACATGGAGGTGATACCATCACCCCGTCAATCCCGACCCCCAGCGGGGTGTGAGGGCTGAGGGAGTGTGGGCAGAACACCGAGCCAGTGTTTCTCCCTTTGGCTTAGCCCGTGTCCCTGTGGGACTTCCTCCTTCGTCTCCTGTGTCCCTGCCCTCACCAGCCACCACGACCTACTCCTGGCATCGAGATGCTCCCACACTGGGAATTCTGGGTACGTGTCTTCGAGCTACGATTACAGTCACGTGCCCAATCCCTGGTACAGAGTCTCTACACTGAGTATAACAGACTCGTTAACATCGTTTCGAATAGTTAGGCACAGATGCATAATAAAAAGCCAGCGCTGTGTACAGGCTAAGGGCAAGGACTCCACAGGCCAACAGCCTGGGTTTGAACTTGGGCAATTCATGTCATTTTCTGTGCCTCAGTTTCCTTATTTGTGAAATAAAGAAATAAAATAATGAAACCTACTTTATTTGGATTGTATCAGTTGAGAGAGTTAAAAATCAGGAAGGCTCTAAAGAATGGTGCAGGCGACCTGGCGAGTATTAGATAAATGCAAGGTATGATCGTTAGCCTAATTACTGTTGGTGAAATACTCCCGATGAGAGGGCACCACTCTGCCAACCTTCGGCCCCCGTCAAGCAATGCTTTAACTTTGCCCGATGAGATCAGTGCCCAGTTAATACCTAATTTGGGAAGTGCTGTGTGAAACGGCATCTGGCCACACATTGGCTTGACCTAAGGACACCCTGACTGGAAATGGACAGATGACAGGGTATAAAACGCCAGAGCTCGGGAGAGCCAGACCCGGGTCTCCTTTGCCATTGTCAGCTCAATGTCCTTAGGCAGATCCCCTCCCCTCTCTGGGCTCAGATTCCTCACCCCAGGGCCCTCTTCCCGCTCCAAAATTCTGTACCTCTGGGACACCATTAAAGCCATGTGTCCACATGTCAGCAGGAATTCCCAGGGTGCACGTAATTACTGGCACTTAACCAACCTGTAGTTAATTCCAGGTAATTTCCAGAGGATTTACTGCAACTCTGAAAGCTATTTTGCAAGGGGAGCGATGTATATTCAATATTGACAGTGCAAGAGGCAAGTTCTCTATCTCTAAGCCCATAAATTACCTAGGGTGTCAGGAGGACAAAAACTACCAATGGCTTGTTACAAGCAGGCTGCCTCCTGAACTCAAATCAGGATTTATGAAAAGCTATAAAAAATAATATGAGATGAATTTAAAGCCAGCGCCACGTGAGTGGTATGTCTGAGGGTGTGAATGTGTCTATGTGCATGGCCTCAAGTAATCAGAATATAATCAAGGGAAATGTCCAGTGCATCTAATTACCGTGAATGTGACTTTTTGTCCGATCCCATTCAACCAATGTCCTGATCCCGTCCTAGGATCAGGCACTTTGCTGGGGGAGAAACGAGTGTCAAAACCATGGGCCCTGGCCTTGAATGAGCTTATGCATGTGGCCCTCACACTCTCCTCTATGACACTAAGTCCATCTTAGAATCCTTTCGATGCCCAGTTCTATCATCCACAAAATGAGAACCCAAAAATTTCTGTCGTGGAGTGTTCGGAAGGTTCATAAAGTAACAGATTTAAGGAAAAGATTTTTAAAAATCAGTGATAGCATGGGTATAAATAACTTTAATACAGGGCAGAATGAGCTGGAAAGGGTCATAATAAAAATACCAATAAAAAAAGGATGCTAAAAGTTTTCTGGGAGAGGGATGTGGAGAAGACATTGTAAGAAACAGAAGAGAATGGAGAGGAGGAGGTGGAAGGACCACACAGCGATTGGTGTGTGGGGAAGAAGAGACCGCGAGAAAACAGAGGAAAGAGAAGTAATTGAGGCTTAAGAAACAGCGGGAGCAGTGTAGCGGGAGAAGAGAGATTTTAAAAGAACATAAAGCATAAGGTGGGAGACAGAACTGGAAATCGATAAAAGATGCCTAAAGTTGATTCATCAAGAGACAGCAGCGTAAGCACGCGATTTAGAGATGGGGAGAGAGCCATTAGGAGCTCGAAGGACAGACAGACAGACAGACTGTTGCCTCTGGGAGTGGGGCTAGGGATGGCACAGGACGTGGCAGGGCTGTGGCTTTTCATTTCAAACCTGTGAGCACAATTTGGGGCTTGAATTACATGCGCTATTCTTTCGATAAGAATAAAAGTAATTGAAAACCTTTTGAAGGGATGGCAAAGGCAGTTAACACTGAGTACGTGTTACACGCTGGACACGGCTTTCGGCTACTTATAAATAAATGCTACCTCGTTCGTCATCCCAATAATCTCACAAGGTAATCGGATCCTCTCTGTATTTCCCATGTAACTGCACCTACTCTGTGCAGCTGTTGTAAGGATTAAAAGAGTTAACAGTTTGTAAAGCGTGTGGGAATGTGCCTGGTGGAATGTAAATGCTCAATACATGTCAGCTTCTATTGTCAAAGGTTTTTGAGAAGCACTCCCCCCTTTTGGGGGAGCTACTCTGTTCCTTTCTGGGAATGGGCATCCAGCCGGGGGCACCTGAGTCCCAATCCTGAGAACCAAGGAGGGAAGTTCAGTCCCCTCCAGGGACAGAGATCATAAGCCAAAAGGAATGGAGCTGGATGGAACAGGACATCAGAGAGGTGAAGCTCAGACACTGTAGGTGCCCACAGTTCCACCGCGTGGGGAGATTCTGCAGAGAGAAGCAGAGATGACACCTTGTGTCTGGGCAGTCCTCCCGCCCGGGGGGTCCACGAGCCAGCAAGCATCCTGACACGCCCCAGCTGGTTTAAGTGGGGCTACCTTCACTGGCCTCCAAAAGTGTCAAAGCCAACAGCATGGAGGTCTCTCCAGGGGCTTCCAAGAACAGGTTGCTGAGGCCTGGGGCTCATGATGTAAAAGAAGATACTAAAAAAAGAAAGGAGGAGGACTGTGCATCCAGGGGTGCTGCCTTCGGGAGGCTGCTATTTCCTTAGCTAAGGAGAAACTCAGCAAAACCACCTCTGGTCACAGCTAGCGAACTCGTCTTCGCATTTCCATGTCTCCAACCCACGAGCTGTGCCATTTGGATGTCATGATCTAAAAATATCTCCCAAACTTCCAAGCATGCTGGCATGAGCTGGTGGACTCAAATTTTTAATCCATTTGCAAACGTTTCCACACAGCTCCTTTTCCCCCCTCGAATTCCATTTTGTGCTGAATCACTTCCATCATTCAGTTTGACATTTATTGTGAGCAGGAAGGAAATCGTCTTGAACACAAATGTCAACCCTGGCCCTGAAGGCTCCTGAAGGCTGCAGAGAGAGTGTGAGAGAAAGAAGGGCCCCCCCCCTGACTGCAGAGCGAAGTGTGTTGCCACCAGGCCAGTGGGGAGACCACAGGCTTTGGGGCTGGCTATTTCTGGCTTCCTCTGGCTGTGTCACCCTGAGCAAGATACTGGACCTCTCTAAGCATGTTTTCTCAGCTACAGTGGGGGCGGCGGGCAGTAATGCAGCTCTGCTTAGCGGAGCTGCTGCAGAGATTTGATGGGTTAGGGTACCATGTGCGCCTTCTAGCTCAAGGCAAGAGCTCAATAAACGGTCCCATTCTGAACTGTAACCGCCATCCTGGAATGGCTAACCACCACACGTACCCCTGCACACCTGTCCCTTCTCCACCCGGTGGCCAACTCATCCTTACAAAACACAAATCTGATCATGCCGCTCCCTTCTGGAAAACCCAGCGGCCTTATGGTCAGACTAAAACGTTCAAGGCTATGTCCAGTTCTCCAACTGTATCTCGCACTGGCCTCCCCAACTGCCTGCCTTCCCGCCTGCAAGAATATTCCCACTCCACCTCACAGGGTTCTGCCTTGGATTTCAGGCCCTGCAAAGTGGTCACTTCCTCCCCCTCGCCCATCCCTCACTCCCACCTCTCCAGATCCCAACTCATGCTAGCAAAGTGACTGCTGCTGCTCCAGATTTCACACACCTCATCTCGTATTGCCCCCCAAGTCCTCAGATTCACCCTCTCCACCCAGTGGCTCTGACTGGGTGGATGGCCTTTCCTGTCCCAGCACTGGGGCCAGGGGTGGCAGGCTGACCTGTTGATTCGAGATGGAGCAAAACAACACAGTTAAGAACAGGGAGGGATTGAGTTGCCAAAGGAAAATGGGGAATGGGAGTGAGAGAAATGAGGACTTGACGTGGGAAGTGAATGATCAACAACCAACACCAGTCACCACTGGTCAAGCAAGGGGTGAGGCCGCCATCGTAGGCGATCAGAGCCAGCAGAGGCCTTAAAGTTTGAGAAATAGGAAAATTGAGGACCAAGTTCAAGTTCACACCAGGGCCATTGCCAGGGGTCCAGACACTTCCTCCCGATGCTCTTCCCACTGAATTAGGACAACATCGCAGCCCCCTAGGAAAATGTCTGCATGCTCAGAAGGCCCAGCCCCAGGCTTCACAACAGAAGGTGTGAAGAATGCCTCATGAATATGAATTCCGAGGACCTCTCGGCTCAGAGGAGCTGCTGCTGCACCTTCTCCCTCAGGCAAAGACCCAGGGAGTCAGGCGGAGAGCAAGTGACACAGCTATAAGTCCAAGGGGAAGAAGGGACTGGCATGATCTTTCTCCTCCAAGAGCGATCTCTCTGCCCCGACTCCCCACCCCCCCCCACCTCTAGTGACTTCCTCTTCTCTCCCTCCCCTGCCCTCCTTGGGGGAGGAACAGGAAATGGGCGGGGAGAAAGAAGAACAGCAGCCCTGTAAAGGGGGATAAAGGATGGAAGAGAGGGTTGATTTAGAAATTTCTTTCCAGAGAGGAATGGAATTAAGCCCTCTACAGACAATCCCCGTGATACCTTTTGTTTTTGACCTATCTGATGACCTCATCCCTCAAGGTATGGCTCAAGAATCACCTCCTCTGGGGAGCCTTCCTTGATCTACCCCCAACCCCAGCCAGTCTTTACCCATCCCTCCCATGTGCCCGCTGGGCTGGGGACACACTGTATCCTTTGTGCGATTGTCCCCACGGCTCAAATCCTCGTAGCTAGGGAACCAGTAGTTGCTCCACAAATGTCGAATGAATCAGTTAATGGAATAGAAGGCCATGGCCGTTGCCAGAGTTCGGGGAAGAATTAGATATAATCGCGAAGCAAACAGAACCGCAGGATCTGTTTGCACAAGGCGCAAACCCTGGAGCAACGAGAAGCAGGGCTTCGCGGAGAGTGCTGGCAGACGTCTGGAGATGGTACCTGTGGCACATATCTAACCCGTGCCATGTTCTCCAAGGACTTGATGACATGAGAGCTGATGTCCCCAGGCCTTCAAACAGGCCAGGTACAGCAGGAAGGCAGTAAGAACAAGACAAGCACAGGGGTTTGGCTGGCTGAGAATGTCAAGGGGCTCAGCTGGGTCAGGAGAATAGAATGACTTTCAAATGAAGTTCATTTTCATAGACTTAAACCACCTGCGGGTGGAGGGGACCTCTTAAACCACATGGTCCCAACGCAGCTGTACCTCGTTTCTCGCACCACAGCCGAGTTCTGTTTTTGTTTTTTTTTTCTTTTTCTTTTTCTTTTTTTGTTTTGATTCTATGCATAACAAAATTTACCACTTTAACCATTATTTAGTGTACAATTCAGCAGCACTAAGTACATTTATATTGTTGGGCAACCATCACCACCTTCCATCTCCAGAACTTTCTCCTCTCCCCAAACTGAAACTCTTTGCCCATCAAACACTAACTCCTGACCCCCCACCCCACCCCCGGCCCCCAGGAACGATTCTATTTTCTGTCTCTAGGATTCGGACTATTGTAGGAACCTCATAAAAGTGGAATCTCATTCATACTGGTCCTTTTGTGTCTGGCTTATTTCACTTGGCAGTTCATCCATGTTGTAGCCTGTGTCAAAATTTCCTTCCTTCTTAAGGCTCGAGAATATTCTGTCGCAGTGGTATTTCATCACCTCCACTGGACCTTTCAGCAAAGATGAGACACTCCCTTCCTTCCAAGACAGCCGCCCCCCTGCAGTCGAGCCTGGCTGGAACCAAGTTCGCGGGTTCGTTAGCAGGCGATCCTGCTCTCCCTTGCACTGTCCTGTGAAACCCCAGAAAAGCAGTCCTCACCTCAGCTCGGGACTCAGGCCAACCGGAAGTGAGGCTCACAGCCGTCCTCCCTTCCTTCCTCCAACCTAGATACATCTCGATCTATCAAGCAGGACCGGGTCTCGGGTCGCCCTCTGGTCATCCTGCTCATCATCCGCTAGACACATTCTAGGGGGTCTGTCTGGGTCACTCTGTTGGTCAACACACAGACACTATGGGCAGACAGACCCCAACTGGGAGCAGGAACACGCCGCTGAACTTGACCTGGTATTCACCCACCCGGAGCTCACAATTCAGTGAAGGGAGACAAATGAGCACAGAACTCACACCTGGTGGTCATCGCAG
The DNA here is from genome assembly GCA_028627145.1 of Eidolon dupreanum. Classification (NCBI taxonomy): domain Eukaryota; kingdom Metazoa; phylum Chordata; class Mammalia; order Chiroptera; family Pteropodidae; genus Eidolon; species Eidolon dupreanum. Next base: position 3,854,841 of record CM053511.1, on the reverse strand, counting down.
GGTGTTTTGAAGGATATAAAAATGGCAAAGACGGCTTAGAAGGGGTGGGTCATGGAGACCCCACGGAAAACTGAAGAAGCTATTTTCTACAAGTGGGGAGAGAGGCTTCCAGAGAAAACGGTAAGAGGTGAGGCCCTCCCAGGGAGGCCGGCCCGGTGTGCCCTGAGAAGGGCTGCAGTGAGCTGCAGCTGGGACAGGTGGTGGCGGGAGCACAAGGCCGGACCATCCGGGCCTGGGAGGCTCAGCAAGGGAGTGGGTTTTGTGCCAAAGTTAAGACACTTCAAGGGCTCCGAGACGCAGGTACATGATCCAGTTCACACTGGGTAAGGGCAGCTCTGGCTTCTGGGTGGGGAATGATGGAGGCGGGCAAGGGTGGACGCTGGAAGAGAAGTTAGGACATTGCAGGAGATGAGGCCACAGATGCCGGGCTGCCCAGAACCCCTAGGGCGGGCTCCTTGGGGCCAGAGACCATGAGACAGCCATCTTCGTAGCCTCAGCCCTTCTCCTCACGGGGCCTGGGGCTCAACACTAGGGGGCTGCACTGGCCTGAGAAGCCCTTTGGAGCCCAACAGAGCCCCCAGACCCCCAGCCTCAGAGGCTCCTTCCTGGTTCCCCGCTCACCCCCTCCCTCCAGAAGCCCAGACCGTAAACAGTCCATCCCTATCGATCTGGACTGCCACATCCGGCACAGACAGCCACAGACTTCAGACCCGGACCAGCTTCCACACGCGACAGACTCTGGCTAAACGCTGCTGGGACGGCTGTGAGGAAAGGCACAGAGGCGGTGACCCGGCCCCACTGGAGCACAGAGCCTTCTCTGAGGCCACCTCTGAGGCCGCCACGTGCCCACGGAAGTCGGCTGTGTGCGGCGTCCCAGCCGCAGCTTTCAAAGCCCACGTTCGGATCCGGGTTTTGTTTGGAACTCGGCTTGGATGCCGCCGGGCCGGGGGGATTAGTCAACCGCGTTTGTTAAACACAGACTCTGTGCCCAGCGTCATGCCTGGCACCGTCGATGAAAAGAAAACACATCACGCGTGCGTGGCTCTTGCCTGCGACAGAGCTGGTGGGGACACCCATGGCAAACCCCGCCAGAGCGCAGCTTCCTGCAGGATGAATCGGGGCGCCAGGCCTGCCGCAGCTCAAGGAGAAGGGCCCAGGGAAGGACGGGGAGGGGGAGCACCAGCTCGCGCTCCGGCCCGCCCGGGTTCCCGAGTGCCGCAGCCGTGTGCCCCTGGGCAAGTCGCCTAACCTCTCTGAGCCTCCGCTTCCTCACACCCACATGTGAATCTCCCCCATTTTACAGATGAGGAAACGAGGGCCAGGGAAGTAAAGTGCAGTTTGCCTGAGGCCACACAGCTGGGATCCCGACACCCGCAGCCCGGCTAAGACCCCCCGCCCTTCTCATCTGAAACATACGCCACGTTTTCACCCACACACCACCTCCCCACCCAGCCCAACGGCCCAGGCTGCCGGCCCGGGGAGGGTCTGTGCGTTGCGGGGACTCCGGTAACGAGTGAGTGCTCTGCCATTTCCAGTATCAGCATTTTCCAGTGCAACAAGGAAGCAACAAGGTCCCCGGCTTAATTTGTTTCATGCAGCGACACTAATTAATGTTCCAAACACTGGGGCTTAGAGATTGAGGGGTGTGTGTGTGTGTGCGTGCGTGTGCACGTGCACATGTGCCTACTACCTGTGCTTTGCGTCTGAGTAACTTGCATTTTCCCCAACTTTCAAAATGATGTATGCGGGTATTTTCCCTGAGCCGAACCTTCGGGTCAGAGAGCAGGTTAGGCTTTCCTGAAGTCGTAAAGACATGCGCTCACCCCCGAGAGCAGTAAATCCTCCAGCCCTGACGGAGGCGCCTGTGCTTCGACGCGTGGCTGACAGTGTGAACACTGAGAATCTGGGACCTCAGAGGCATCAACCAGAGTCACGGCCGTAAGAGGCCAGCAGTTCTCACTGCGGCTGCTGCCGTCCCCATCGGAACCTCTGGAAAAGCCTGGGAATGCTCTGGCTCTAATGGCCTCCTGTAGGCAGGGCCCGGGACGCTGACAACCCTGCAAAATGTGTGACGTTCCTGCCCAGTGAGGAGCAGTTCCCTCCACAACGCGAATAGCTTCTCCGCTGAGAAACCTTAGAAAGCGTCCACCTACCTACTTTTCAGGGAATGAGGAAAGGCACAGAAATCTGGGGGTCTCCTATCAAGAATGCACAGCAATCCCATAAAGATGGTCTGACCCCTCCAACCCAATCTCCCACTTCATCCTTTCTCCACCCAGTGACCCGTCCACCCACCCAAAGAGCCTCCAGCGTCAGCCACTGGGGATGGTCCCATCTGACTCACGCGCGCCATTTCTCACTTTTGAGGCTTTGCCAACACAACTCCTTCTGCATTCAGCCCTAACCCCGACCGTGACACCACTGCGTTCTTCTATGCCTGGATCAAAGGCTGCCTCCTCCAGGAAGCCTGCCAGATCCTACCTCAGAATCAACCCACAGCAGTCTGTCTGTATTTTGACTTCCAGCCTGTGTGCCAATCTGCCTTTGCATGAGAGTCACTCGTCACCATTACCATCAACAGTGTGGACCCAGCTGCTTTACAGCCATTACGCCATCCTCGGGTCACAGTGTCTGGCAGGGCAGGCCGTATTATCCCGTTTTACCCATGAAGACTCTGAAGCTCAGGAAGGTTAAGTGACTGGCTGGAAGTCACACAGGTGGCCAAATGGGGATGTGCTCCCATGTCGGACAGCACAGCCCACACCATGGCCCCCCCGTGTGGTCATGTCACATCTGTCTCCAGCCTAGATAGTGGGGTCTTTGAAGGTGGGAGCCGTGTCTGATCCAGCCACAATCACCTTATGTGGAATTCCACAAACGATGTCAAAGAACCCAGGACAAGAACCCTGCTGTCCTGATTCCTGGTCCAGGATCCTCTCATTCCATTAGGTCACCTCTGACCCAATGACCCCCCTCCAGGTAGCCAGGAGCAGGGCCACACAGGGGGCAGTCCCCCAGGTCACCTGCCTCCCCACAACCCACTCTCATTAACTACATAGCTTCAATCACACAAAGTAAAGAACATCCAATCATTTCCTTTTGACTCAGCAGACTGCTTGGGATGTCTCAAAGACCCATCAGGGTATCTATGGGTTTCAGAACCTCGTCTCACACCCTCAACTCCCCTGGGTGGGAAAGACAGTGAGCAGACAACTCAAAACTCCTCTCTGCAGAGGGTCAGGCCTGGCAGCCATTCAAGCAGGGCCTGGGGACAGACTGTGGTTGATATACTGGGTGTCCACCCAGAAGTCACTCCCCCATCTTACTCCTAATAGATCCCTACTTTATCTAGCTGTTGTGCCTGGTGTCACTTTAGGCTCTGGACTGCAAAGAACGAATATTTGCACATATGAAAAGTACATCCAGGTCTTCAGCCTCTTTAATAAATAGCTCAACTCAAGCTTCAAACAGTTCTAGGTTTTATGATCCCACTTTCGCTTACATTAATTTTCGGCACTGCTCCTCTAGCGTGAGAATAAATCAGACCTTTGAGGTCTAAATGTGTGACACCGTCATGGTCACGGTTGTCTATCAGAAAATGAAGGAAGAAATGGTCTTTAACCCTGTATATATGATGAAACCTACTACTCATTGATGGAAATCTTTCCTGACTCATTTAAATGGTGTTGACAACTTTACTTGAGCCCCAAGTAGCCTCAGTATATACAGTAAATCCTCACTTAATGTCATTAATAGGTTTTTGGAACTATGGCGAAAGGATGTACAACAAAACCAGTTTCACCATAGTCTAACTGATAGAAACAAGAGTTAAGTTACCACAGCATTTCATCAACATTATAACAAAATGACCTATAATGAAACCAATATTACATAAACAAGAATTAAGTTCCTATATTGCATCTCATCAACATTATAAAGGATGTTATTCAAGGACCTGCTATACATATATATTAGAGTAAATATCACACCACTATGCAATTATTTATTTGCCCACACTACCTTGAGCCCCTCAAGGACAAGCTAACTTATTCATCCCTATACCCCCTATTCCTAGCCCAAGGCCTAGCATCTACTAGACCTGAAATCAATGTTTGCCAAATGATCATCTCTTGAGTTTAATCTGCAGATATTTGGAGGCAAATAGAGTAAACCTAAAAAATTAAGATTTCCCCATGAGATTGCACGCTGGTCAAAAAAAAAAAAGGTGTTAAAATCGTGGCACAAAAGAGGAATTCGACAAGAAATCTCAACATTCTCTTTTGCATTCCAGAATTCTGAAGGTAGGTGAACATTAATTCCCCCAAAACCCAGAACAGAGGCAAAGGGCCGGAAGTCAGGGTACCTCGCTTCACAACCAAGATCCTGCCATTTTCTCAACAAAAGATGTGTCTGTAAGAGAAACTGGGATACCTATTTTAATCTAGTTTTGAGAATGCTAATGTTTCTCACATTATAAATTAGTGCGCGTCTTCATTCTTTGAAAGTATCACAAAAGCCACTCGGAATTATAGCGTCAGCAGGACTGAAGTTCTCTATGCTTATTTAAAATAACTTTCCTGTTTTATTTGGGGAGAATTACCAATATGTGAGCACACTATAACTCCAACAAGGACACACTGCCTACTCCACGGGAGTAGATGGCCAAGTTTCGTGGTGCTTTTGAGAACTCGACAATCCTGGCACATAACAGCTTAAAAAGATGAGCTATCGTTAGAGACCTGCGTCGAATCGACCTATTTATAAATACTTTTAACTCAGTTTTTTTTGTTTTCCTGAATGACTATCCTAAATGAAAAATTAATAAGGGGAGAAAACACTACAGAATTATCATGAGCCTTAGGCCACAGACATCCTTTACTTAAGAACCATCGAGAAAACACAGAAACATTTGCAGACCTCAAATCACAATATTTTCTTCACTTAAGCACTAGACAAAGTGTCGCAGTGCTTTAGGTAGCCTGCCGCGCCTCCTGGGTACCACTCCCAGCACCCACCACGGTGGCCTTTGATAGACAAACACCTTCGGCCAACGCCCCACATTCTGTCTCTGAGCCAGTGACGGATGGAGCTCGAGGACAATTCTGGTCTGCTCTGCACTGCACATCCGGGTCCTCAAGAGCAGTGAGCTGCCCCCGTCCTGCCTGGTGACCTGCCCGATCGTGCAGCCTTGCAGCCTGCTTTCCCTTTCCTTTCCTATGTCCCCCACTTCCCCCAATTCTACTTCTTTCTCCCATTTTTCCTCTTCAATCATGCATTCTCATCGGGGATGATATTGCCTCCAAGGAGGCAAAATCGGTTTGTGGGGGGGTGGGAGGGGTTGGCTGAAGAAAATCTTGCTCTTTTTATATATCAAGCCCAGATATACAGATGGTACATAATATCGGTGATATTAAAATACCATGGATGGAGACAATTAGGGGGGAAATGTCTTAAAAAGACTCCTCAAAGGGGAGACGATGAGAACAAGATGGAGCAACCCTCAGTTAAACAACCAGCACGCTGAGCCCCTGGTCTCAGGGGGGCTCTAGAGGGTCATGAACTAAGATCCAGAGTTAGCGCCCTGCTCGGCAGCTGCATGAATTCCCTCGCTTAATCCTTTCAACAACTTGTAAGGCAGGGAACAGCAGGTCCATTTATCAGATGAGGAACGGAGGCGGTCAGAAGCGAAAGGACTTGTCGGAGGCTGCAGAGCAGATCAGCCTAAGAATCAGAGCGAGAACCTAGTGGCCCGCTTCTCGGCCACACCTCTGGAGAACCGCCTGGAGTGAGCAGCTACTATCATCAGTGAAAATAAGTCAGGTTTCCATGAATGGAACAGATGGTGCTGCTGCCCTACAGGCGACATTTTCAACCACCCGAGTGGATGCAAGCGTTCATCATTCTTATGGAGGTTCCGAATGCCCCAACTCAACCTTGAGCTCAGCGGAGATCAGAGACAATTCTATACGATTCTTGGTAGAGGACTGGAGGTGGGGTGAGGTGGCGGGGGGAGATGGAGAAAAGGGGATCTGGGCACTGGAAATTTCAGCAGGAAGAGCCCCCCCCCTTAGCAAGAGGCCAGCTGGAGGCTGCGTGTGAACGCCTGACCGGGCCACACCTGGCTTCCCTCTTCTTTCTGTTCATTTGATCTAGATCCTAAGCCAGTGGGACCCAGAGTTCTCGTGCTGCAGGTAAGAATGCTCCGCCCGGACACAGCTGCTGGAGGACCACGAGGGAAAGCCAATGTGGCCGAATGGACACCGGCCTCGGGGGCACTGGTGAACCCGAGCTGGCGTCCTCCGCATGTCAGCAGAGTGACCTGTGACAAGTTCCAAGCCGCCCTCGGCCTGTTTCTTTTTCTCTACAGTTCCTTCCAGCTCTGAGGGCCTCTGATTTTTGTGATCTGCCAAGTGACTCTCAGCGCCCAGCCCGTCAAAATCCCATAAACTGCCGTTAAGTAACCGTCTGCTGATAAGTTTGATTAGACTTGCTGATTACGAGTGCTGGTTTCAGTTTTTGGAGTGACATCAGTAGGTCTGGAGAAGCATCCGTAACCAATACATGTGGGCGAGATAAAGCAAATGCTGGGATGTTAGGGAAGGGCAGGAGCGGGGAGATAAACAGTGCGATAGTGCTAAGTGATTTTCCATTTGTACAGATGGCCGCAGCGGGATGAGCAAATTCCCCTGGCTCAGTATTTTCAAGTCATGTTAGATAATATTTCACCCCGCCCTCCCCGAAAAGACATCCATAAAGGCAGATGTGGACTTAAGCTGCTATGACAAGTTTACAGAGAATCTAAGGGGTTAAAGCCAAAGCAGCTCTCTGTACAGGCTGCCTGCTCCTCAGATACGATACCGGCTTAGGAAAACCAGACTTGGAGATCTGTAAGAAGGGACTCAATGTGTCGGCTGTTGTTACTAATGCATATAAAGCAGGTACCTTGGTGGTATTGCCCAAAGGGCGAATATCATCAACAATAATGCGCTGCATAATTAAATATTCGTTAAGAGGGTAGATACCACGTCAACTGTTCTTAGCACAATAAAATGAAATTAAAAAAAAAAAAAAAGAATGACAACTTCTCAAATCCTTGATTCTCAGTACTGAGGAGGAAACTGACAACACTGGAGAAGGAGATGTGAAGAGGAAGTTTAGTGAGGTGAAGAAAGTGGGGATGGACTGAGGTGGTTTAGAAGACTAACAAAGAGGGACATGAGAAAGAATAAGATACATGGGCGCAAAAAAGGATGAGGATGGGCTAAATGGAGTCAGAGGAACAGAACAGCTGAGAGGATTGAAGCCAGCATTGTCTGGGAAAGAAAAATCATGTCCCTTCAGCAACAAATTACAAGTTGTCACACTGGATGAAATGCTGTTAAAAGGACTCCTTCTGCCTAGGCTGGGAGGTTGACCGGATCACCAAACTCTGAGATTTCTGCTAATATTAGTGACGTTATTAGGGTGTATGTTCTATCAGGGCAGAGGTTATAATATTTTGTCTTGTTATGCTTACTGCTGTACCCTTCATGAAGAGTGCCTGGCACAGAGAAGTCAAGAAATATCTATCGACTGAGTAACAGTAATAACACAAATAACTATTATTGAGCATTTCTTCTATAAAAGGTACTCTTGGCTTCACAAAAGCCTGCATCGATAACCTTTTTTCAGATGAAGAAAACCTTTTTTCATCACAAAAGGGGGATCACAGTAAGGCTGTCACTGAGTCACAGGGTTGTTAAGAGTTTAAATAAATTAATACGTATAATGACAGCAACGACTAACATTACCTGAATATTTTCTATGTGCCAGGCACCACTTTGAGTACTTTACCTTGAAAGAAAAAAAAAGAAAAGGAAAAGAGAGAAAGAAAGAAAGAAAGAAAGAAAGAAAGAAAGAAAGAAAGGAAGGAAGGAAGGAAGGAAGGAAGGAAGGAAGGAAGGAAGGAAGGAAGGAAGGAAAGAAGAAAGAAAGAAAGAAAGAAAGAAAGAAAGAAAGAAAGAAAGAAAGAAAGAAAGAAAGAAAGAAAGAGAGGAAGAGAGGAAGAGAGTGAGGAAGGAAGGAAGGAAGGAAGGAAGGAAGGAAGGAAGGAAGGAAGGAAGGAAGGAAGGAAAAAGGAAAGAAGGGAAGGAGGGAAGGAGAGAGAAAAAGAAAGAAAAGGAGAGAGAGTGAAGGAGGGAAAGGAGGAAGAAAGGAAGGAAAAAACTGAAGCTCGGAGATACATCAACTTGCCAAGACCGTACATCTGTAAGACGCAAAGCAAGTTTGAGAAACCAAATTTCTCTCTCCCCAAAGCTGCCAAGTCTCTGCCTCTCCAGGTCTGAGTGGGAGTCCAGTGTCTCTCCTACACCTTGGGGACTGCAGATGCTTTAGGTGACATGCTAGATCCACCAGCCGAGTCCTTTACATTCCAGAGCAGCTGCTGGGTCCTTGTGTCTCTCCTCTGTCTTACCTTCCAGATGTCCCTGAGCCAGTCCACCTCTGAACGCAATCTGTAGGTATTTCTTGTGCTCATTTGCCCTTGGTCTGTCAACAGGTAGGTGACTGTTCATACTCAGCTGGCTGTGGAGAGGTGGTTAAGGGCGGCGACATACTCACGCAGCCCAGTGCAGCAACGATACCGGAATGAAGCCAGCGCCTCACCTCTCACAGGGTAGGGAGAAGAGTCCCCAGACAATGCGGCGGCGACACACTGCCTGGCATATATGACTCTTAAGGAGACCCCTATTCAAAATCAACTAAGAAATACTGAGTGCTTAATGCTGGGCTAATTCCATTTGCATATACAATTTTCTTTAAGTCTAAAAATCGCTCTGTGACAAGGCAGTGTTATCGTCCCCATCAACTTGGCTCATGTAAAGTTACAGACTTAAGGCAGAGTCCAGACGTGAATTCCAAGTCCAGCCCATTTTCTGCACCATCAGAAGCCTCTTCGACCATAAGGCTAAAGAAGCGGAGGGCTCAAAGCCCCACTGGGCTCAACGCATGGGCTCCCACCTCTCCCCCTGCCCCACAGTCCGCTTTAAGACTTCTGAGCGCCATTCTTATCACTAAAATCTGACGATGCTGACCTTGCCTACTTACTACTGTTGTTGTTGCTGTGATCATAGGAAAGCCACATGGAACGAATCTTGGTTAACCTGAGCGTATGCTTTCACTCATCCACTCAGTAAACGCTCAGGGTGACCACCATGGGCCCCACAGCCTACTGGGGACTGAGAATGCTCCAGAACGACACAGCTCCTGCTCTCAAGCAGCAATCAGTTCAATGCGGACAAAAAGCAAGTGGGTCGATCCAACGCAATACGCAAAAATCCTATGATGGGGACGCTGTGGGGGATGGGGATGGGGCAACTCTAGCTCAGTCTAGAAGGTCAGGAAAAAGCTTCCTAGAGGAGGTGACATCGGAGCTGGGCCAAGTGAGCGGCCAGGAGAAAGTAGAGAAGGGGTATTCAAGACAAAAGGAGCAGGGCTGGGGTGGTGGAAGGGTCTCTGAGTTCCTTATTTGCTGTATTCTACCTTAAAGATGCGGGGATAGCATTTCATAGGTCTGGTTCATTAAAAAAAAAAAAAAATGCATGCACTAGGCGTGAGCTCACGATCAGTCCAAATTCCTGGCTCCCTTACACCATTAGCCACAGCCTATAACAGGATAATGGATGCTTTGAAACACGAATTTCAGTGCCTTGCAAAATCCTGAATCATCAATGAAGGGTTCGATTTTTTTCGCTTGACTGGACTTCCTCTTAAGCTAGAGAAAAGATGTATAATGCATCCACCAACTAGGTATGCTTCAAAATCTGGATCTCAAACCCAACCCAGTGTGAGTTTTCCTGTACAATTCCCGGTTAATCAGAATCCACGTCCCCACCTCGGCTCAGCCCACATCTCCCTAACACTGCGGTTCCCTCGGTTCTGACCGGCCCTGATTTTGATTTCAAACTCCATTTCTAGCCATTTGCCAACTGAGAGCTAGGAAGTGGAGGAAGAAGCACTATTAACAACCTTGTGTTACCAATGGGGCAGGGGTACCCAGTGACACCTAGTGTAATGCCCAGGGTGCTGCAATTGTTGGCAGAGGGTCAGAACAGGGATCTGGGCTCAGAATTGGAGCCAACCCACTGCATTCAGATGTGAACCCCAGAAACATTAGCTGTAGGACCTTGGACAAATGGTTTTATCTTTGGAAGTTTTCATATCCTCATCTATAGAACGTAGATAATAATTCCCACCTCATAAGACTATGGTGACAAATAAATGATTTGCATGTCTGAAAGTACCTGGCTAGGTATTCAATCCCTCCTTCTCCCAAGTCTTAAATTTTCCTGGATTCTCTCTGTGAAAACGAGGCTACCGGTTTTGGCATTCTCCAAACTGCTTCCAGGTGATGGAATAATTCTAGAGAAGGAAAATTGAGGCTCTGACAATAATAGTCCTTAGCTACCCCTTTCCCAGACTGGGCAATGCAGGGCTGGGGTGCCAGCTGGAAAAGGTGGGAGAAGAAAGACGGAGCTCACAAGCCCCAGTGGGACCCCAAGTTTGGAAGTCCGCCAATACGTACTAAATGCCATTTTCATGCAAAAGGACATGTGAGTCTGTGTATGTTTGTGTGCATGCACATAATTTCTGTACCTTTTTTATTATCACATATTTTAGTATTAAACTTCAGTTCAATTTAACCAAATGCTAGAAACAGAAGGATATATTTTAATCATTTATTTATTTATTTATTTATTTATTCATTCATTCATTTATTTATATTTAGGCGAGGCAACTCTTGGTTGACCTCACGGATTGCAAAGACCTTGTCAGTTTACAATCCCTTGTTTATATATATATAACAGTTGTTACTCTGCTATATATATAGATATATATAGATATATCTATATAAATAGATAGATATAGATAGATATATCTATATAGATATATAGATAGATATTATATTTTTACGTCTATAGCACCTGGTCTTCCTAGGTGGTCTCCCATCCAAGTTCTAACCAGGCCCGACCCTGCTTAGCTTCCGAGATCAAATGGGATTGGACTTGTTGAGGGTAGCATGGCCGTAGACTTTTTAAGCCCTTTTACCACCTGAAAAAAGCAAATGGAAGAGTAACAACTGCTAACCCTTCTCTCCAGGCACTAACACCTACAAATAAATGCAGACGCCAAAAGCTCCACTACCCACAAGCCGTGCTGCTGGCTGGACGCCGCCTCCATCCTGCTGGTTCCTCTGTTTCTGGGAGGCACCCTCTCCGGGCTTCGGGAACCTCTCTGAAGAAACCTGTTGCCAACGCAGAGGTTCTGTGCAGACGCCCCCCCTGGTGGCCGAATCTGGAAAAGCTTTCCCACCAAGAAAGATTGGCAGGTGGTATTATTAACTCCAAGACTCCCTGAAATCCCTCAGACCCCACAAGCCATGGGTCAATTGGAGGAGGAAAAAGAGGAACATCCACTGCTAAAGGCACAAGAAGGGTCAAGGTCATGGCCAATTCTCTGTCCAAACCCTGGTAAGGTACAGCCTGGGGAGAAGCAGCCATCAGGATGACTAAGCCACAGACAGGAGGCACGGGGTCACCGAAAGTGCCCAGCCAGCACTGAGTGTGTGCGAACAGCTCCTGGGTGAGGGGCCAACATCACCACTCTCCGCTTCTCCCCAAATGCAGGAAGACTTCCGATTCAGAGTGTCAGGTGCAGAAAGGGAGCTGCATCTTCCTGCTGGCCGTGCATTTACACCCTGACTAGCAAGGAGACTCTCGGGTAAGGGTGCCTGGTAGCAAACCCCCGGCCCAGGCCCCTCTGCATTCCCCATGCTCCCCGCCCAGCCGAAGCAAGAGAAGGGACAGCAGTAGAGACTGAGGGCACACGGGACCAAATCGTGGAGACGTTTCAGCTAAAGCAAGTCACTGGGGCCCTCACCTCCTGGCGGTTAAGCCCCTGCCTCTCCGTCGAGGCTTAGAGCCTGAAATACACACTCTCTCTTCCCGTCTCATTAGCTTCCCTAAAAGGAACCCAAAGACTTGCATTCTGACCAGCCCCAGCGCCCAATTAGAGCAACACCAGGATCTTTTCTATGCCAGGATGGAGCCCTAAAAAGGGTAGCACGAGCTAGCAACGATGCCCGCGCGCACGCACACACACGCACTACACACACACACACACACACACACACACACACACACACACACACACACACACTATGGGCAACTCCCATCCCCAACTCCAGGATGTGTCTTCTAAACTCGGTAGCGATCCCAAGGGAAGGGACCCATCCCAAGCAGAAACGCAGCGCGCCAGGGAGGATCCGCTTTATCCAGTTCAACCTCCACGTTCATCGGAAAAACCACATAAGCTTCTGTTAAGCTTCAGTACTAACATCCGGAGAAGGTGACATACATGCGCGCCCGCGCGGGCCCATAAATGCCAATCCGGCCTCCACATAAGCCGCGGAGCCACGCATGGACCTTTAAAGCGTTCGGGTCCAAGACCAGAGAGTGGCACACACGCACACGCGCGCGCGCGCACACACACACACACACACGCACACACACACACACACACCTCCCCAGCAGAGACACACACGCGGAGGGCGGGCTGGTCCCCAATTCAACTGCAAAGCCCCGGGAGCCGTCCTCCGCTCCAGCACCCCACCCCCCCGGAACCGCACCCCGCGCCGCCGCCGAGGGGCGCCGCGAACGCCAGGGACTCACACGAGCGCGTGGTAGAGCAGCGCCCAGCCCCGCGGTCTCTCGAGGGCGTCGTAGATCAAAGTTTGGACGCGCCGGCACTTGGCGTTGTTCCTCTTGACCGGGCGGCTCAGGGGGGTCTTGGCCAGCAGCCCGAGGCCCTGGGGGGTCCTGCGCAGCCCCTCGTCGCGGCCGCCGCCCTCCAGCAGCAGGGTCCCGTCTTTGTCAGCTCCGGCCCCGAGCGCCAAGGTGACTTGCTCCCCCTCACAGGGCGCCAGCCCCACTTTCCGCTCCTCGTCGCCGGCCGCCGCCGCGTCCCCTCCGGCCGGGTTAGCGGCCCCGCCGCCTCCGGCGCCCCCGGCGCCGTCGCCGCCAGCCGTCCCCGCCGCCCTGCGCGCCTTCAGCCCCATCTGCCTCGCCCCCGCCGGCCGCTTCGCCTTCTCCGCTGCTGCTCCGGGAAGAAGGGGCGCTCGGGGTGCGTGGACGAGGCGGCGGCGGCGGCTGCAAGCCCGGGAACTCCAATGCCATGATCCGCGCGCCCCTCCCCACCCACAGCCCCAGAAGCAGGCAAAGGCGGGCCCCCCGGGGGGCAGGGGAGGCCGGGCGGGGACAGGGGGTCACATCCCGCGCGGGTCCGCCGCGGGACCCCGAGGGGCGCGGGCGGGGGGCTGTGGCGAGCGGGCAAGGGCGCGCGAGCCTGGCGCGGAGGCGCTAGGGCGCGCGGCGGCGTGAGCCTGGCACCGGCGCTCCGGGGCGGCGGCGGCGGCGGCGGCACCCGGGCCGGCGAGCCCGAGACAGCATCGCAGTTTATTTACAAGCCCGGTGCCAGCCGCCCGCCCGCCGCACGCGCCGCCGCCCCCTCCCTCCTCCGCGCTCGCACCGCGCCCCTCCCGCCCGCTCCCGCCTCAGCCCCGCGCCGGCCGCCGCCTGCGAGCGAGCGCGCGAGCGCCGCCCCGCTCCGTCCTCCCGCCCGCGCCGGGGTGGGGCCGCCCTGTCCCGCCCCGCCGGCGCCCCGCCCTCCCCGCCGCCCGCACCCCCGCACCCCCGCGCGCCGCGCTGCGGGGCCTCGCCGGGGCCGCGGTCCCCCGTGCGCGCGGGGCTTTCCCCGAGCGGGGCACGGGGGGAAGGGGAGCGCGGGCACCGGGGGCGTTTGTCTTCCTCTCCGCCCTCGCCTGGCTGCTGCGGCTTTAGGTTTTCTCGTCACCTGCCAGCCCGGCTTCTGGGCTGCGGGAGTAAAATCCAAATCGCGAACCCACCGGCTCGGGGGCCGCAGCGTGGCTCCTGGGCCCTGGGGCCCGCGGCTCCCGGCCCTCGGCGGGGAGTGCCGCTGTCACCTCTCCCCGTCGGCCCTCGAAGCGCATCTCCGCCCGCTTGGGTGAGCAGAGGGCTGACGACGACACGGGAAGGACACGGGAATGGACTCCTGGTCTCTCCTCTCGCTCCTTACTGTGCTCTAGGCCAGTCATTCCCCGTCTTGCCTGAATTTCTGTTCACCCATTCATAGAATCAGTTGCTAAACGCACGGGAGTGAGCGTCTGCCGAGACGGGCAATGTGCTCGGACCGGGCCACCTGAGGTCCCTGCGCTCACACAGCTTCGTGCTAGCGAGAGGCGGAAGACAATAACGGAAAAACAGACATAAGCCGTGTAGTCGCCAATATCGATAAATACTGTGAGGACACACAATGGGGCGTTGTGCTAGAAGTGGGGAGTCTCCTTATGCTGGCTGGTCCCGGAAGGCCTCGTTGCGGAGGTGACATTTTGAGGCGAGACCGAAAGGACAAGCTGGTTCACCCAGGTGCACAGGGGAGGTGTGGCCTGAGTTACCGCAACAGGGGAGCGCAGAGGAAGGTGGGGTCACAGTTAGGCAGGGGCTGGATTTTGTAAACCTTTGGCAGAGGACAATGGGGATCTTGCACTTGGAACCAAACTCCCCTGCTCCCTCCCACCTTTGTCACCATACTGGCTTAGAGAACCCTGCCATTCCTGTGTTACCAGGTACCCCCTTTACTTCCAACTCTCTCCCCTCCTGTCTGCTGGCTGGGGCCAGAGGAGGGATGGGTGGGCTGTGTGCAAACCGGAGCCAAGCATCTTTCCTTAGTGTATAAGAAAAGAAAGATCTGAAGGACTGCAGTGGAATACCAGCGCTGGATTTGCTTGGAGGAGTTGGCCAAGGAGAGGGGAAGAAAGAAGGGAAAGGAAGGGGAGAGAAGGTGGGGGAGGGGAGGAGAAAAGAGAAGGGATGGAGTAGAGGAAAATAGGATGGGGAGGGGAGGAGAGAAGGAAGTGTGAGTGGATGGGGTGGGAGAAGGAGAGGAGAGTCAGAGGAGGAGAACCCGTATGGAGGACCATTGAGGGAAGGATCTCAGAAATTTCAGAACCAAGAAGGATGCAGTTTCATTGGTCAGGGGGCTGCGGGATGGGTTTTGTGAGGATGACACGAAATAAGAATATGGTGCTCTGTGAACAGTAAGATCCCGCAAATGTTTGTGAATCGATCAACGCTCAGCAATGAATTGGAGCATGGCAAGTCAGTGCAAACTATGGAAGGGAGAGAAAGCCCAGAGAAAGGGAATTGCCTCGGTTCGAAACGTTCTCAGCAGAAGCTGGGCACCCAAAGCATGCTCCGAAACTGTTGTTAACCCTCCACCTCCAGCGCACCAACACATATGCTACTCTGTCCCAGCCCAATCCCAGCTGTCCAGGGAACAGTTCTACCTTTCCTATCTGAGCAGCCTTTCTAACGTTGTCCCTTCCCCTCAATCTATCTCTGGTTCCTTTACTGTATGATCACTGCCTTAAACAACCATGTCTGAATTTCATTTGTTTCCTATGATCTCACTAAGGGAGAGCAGGGCTCAGCATCCTACCCCCTGAAGCCTAGAAGAATGCCTGTCACATAGTAGGCTTTCAGTTCTTATTTATGGCATGAATGAATGATGATGAATGCAGATTGTAAAACCCGCAGAACAATGCCCAGCACACAATGAAGAATTCACTGTACGTTCGTGTATGAGAGTTTTGTTTTTGTCTTTTACCATTGTGAAAAGTCTTTATTCTTAGGAAATCTTAGTACTCATTGCAACTTAGGTAACATGGTGACAAAAACATTTTGACAGTACTTAAAATGAGAAGCCTCACAAGATAAGCATAGAAGGAGACTAGTCAAGGACCACATAGAAAGAAGACAGGAGACTTCATTACTATGCAATTAATCAAAGGTTCGGATTTCCTAAATGACAATTTGGACACTTAGGCATATGAAGAGGCTTGTATTTTAATGAGAGCCACAGACTGTCAAATATTAATGTTTTAAGATCAAGTGCAAGCTTTATTTTCATGCCTCCCATAAAGGGTGAGGTGAAGCCAACATCAAATTCATAGCCTTGATCCAATTAAATCTAATGACAGAAACTGCCAGGTAGTTTGGAAACTCATTTGCTTCGACAGTTTTATAATCCAGTGGAGATTGCTATTCAGGTTGAGGGTTTGGAAATATCATGAAAAACACGGTACACTCTGAGTGCCATTTGGGGGACCGTGTAATCTCAACACTTTATAGCACAGACTGGTGGTTATTATCACTGTAATCAACGAGCAGGGCAGACTCTCGGGTGCAGGGGTGCATGTTAACGAGGGCCCAGCCTACCCTCTTCCCCTGTTCCCAAAACACATTAAATGTAACTGTTCGGGACCATTTTTAAATTTGCTTTTATTGTTTGTTGCACAAGAAATGCACAGTAGTTTTAGAGACATTATAAAATATAAATCAGCAAAAAGACAACGATAATAATTTGTCATCTCGTTACCCAGAAGTGCTCTCTGCTAATCTTCTGTGCTGACCGTTGCCAACGCTCTGCACATCATCCAGGGACTTCAGGATACGTTATTTACCATCACAGAATTCCACGCTAAACTTCTGATCAAAAAATGTATCCCCCAAATGCTTGCTCCGCACCTGGTTATAAGTCTGCCTCTGGGAGGAGCCAGAGAGACAAGCCTTAGCAGCTAAGGGACACCTTTTGCTTATTTGGAGAAGACAGTCTCCAATTGAGTCTTATAATAATCTGAGCCAAAATCTGTTGGGAAAGGAAGGGCTCCATGTCTCCCCTATATGTATTTTTTACTCTTGAAAACCCAGCTACAGCAAATCCTCAAATTCGTTGCCCTCTTCCCTCCTCCATACCTTAGCTTTTTGTTTTCCTTCATCTTACTCTACATGAGGGCAGGTGAACTCTTGCTCCCTTGCAGGGGAGAAGCCCTCCTAGGAGTGAAAAAGAGGAGAGAGGCTAAAAGACACCCTTGCCCATGTTGCCCAGAGGCTGAGGGCAACTTAACGTCTGAAAGTTAGACCCCGACCTAAATTTTAGTGCTAGCTTTGCGACTTTGAGCTTAGTGACCTTGGGCAATTTGCTGGACTCGTATCTAGCTTCAGTTTCCTCATCCATAAAATGGGATGGTGTTTCCTACCCTCCCTGCTTCAGACGTAGTCTGAGCACCATTCAGAGGTCAATACTGAGCTTTGCAGCCTGTCATGTACTGTGCACTTTTACTACGTCACTCGAAGGCGTCCGGAGCAATGACTGTGGAAGGCAGCTGCAGTCAGGCGTGATGGGGAATGAATGAGCTCTGAGCCAAACGGCGCTCACCTTCGCTCCAGATGGTGATAATTAAAGGACCTAGACTGTTCTCAGTTGGACAAAAAATGTTTCTTTTTTTCTGCATAGCTTTTGCAATTCTTCCATTAACTTTTAAATTTATTTTATGTGTTTCTTAATGCAATTTTTGTCTTTTTCTTTTAAATGATTATATTAGGTAAAATGTTCAATCCATCCATTTAATGAATTCATTCATTCAACCTTCCAGTGAGCTTTATCGATTGCCTGTTTCATGCATTGCACACACTCTCTCTCCCGTGGGAAACAGGAAGAAAAAAGAAAATTGAGTAATCAATTTTATATTTACTTGAAAAGACGAGATAAACAACACAAGAACAATTTACTCGTCTCTCTATTGTCACTGCATTTCGGTGACCTGTCCAGTGAAAGATGCTCGTTCATCATCATCATTACTTACATTTATTGAGTGCTTACTGTATGCCTGGCACTGGGCTAAGTGCTTCATATTTATACATTTAATCCTAGCAACAAAGTTATGAGATGGGCATTATGGTTATCGCTCTCTGTGTTCACCGTGACGAATCGACACTTAGTGAGGTTAAGTACCCTAGCCAGAGTTACGTGGCTAAGAAATGATGGTCTCAGGATTCAAACTCAGGTTATCTAACTCTGGAGTCTATATATTTTTTACCCATGAAGTCATAGTATTTGCTGAGAAAGCTGCTCCAAGTGGAAGGGTCAGCATATGCAAAGGCTCAGAGTCAAGACCGAACTTGGAGTTTGCAAGGCAAGAGGTTCAGAATCCAGGAGGCAAGCGTGATTGCAGCAGGGGCCGTGTGGGACTGGCTTGCCTATGTACCAGCCTTATGAACTTGGGTACTAAACCACGGGGCACTTTAAGCACAGACTGATGTGATCCAGGGTGGTTTCAGAAAGGGCTCTCCAATGACTCTGAGGAGGGGAGGTTGGGAGAGGGAGAAACCAGATGGATGAGAGCAGCTGTGAGACTACTGGGGCAGCCAGCTGGGAGATGCCAAGGTCTAGAAGGAAAGTGGAGAGCAGTGGGGGTGGCTGGGAAGGTGTTTAGGAAGGAGAGTCCCCCAGCATTGGTACCTGGAAAGGGGAGGGCTGGATCATGCATCGCTTGGCATTTTGGAGGCAGAAATAAACCCACTGGATGTCCCAGCCTCCTTCCAGCCCAACTGTGGCTTCCCTGCTAAGCTGAGCATCCCTCCTCTGGTTCCAGTAATTGGCTCCCTGGGCAGTCTGTTCCTTTCTTTCCATCAAATTAAGCTCCTTCGAGGTCTTGGTTGTTAAGATACCCTGTTTTCCCATGCCATTTACATATTCCAATTACCCACCGCCATTTCCCCACTAACGAGCCCATGTAGCTACATTCAAGGGTGGCTGGCCCAGAGCCTGTTTGTGCAGGCTCACTATTCTGTGTCTTCAGACAAGGAGTCCAGGCCATTTTCTCACCTCTAGTCCTGATGGACTAGACCTGTGGGCCTCATTACCCATCCCTGCAGACATCGCGATGCTCTGTTTACCTTGGAGACAAGAAGAAAAGCTCCATGCCAACTGGTCCATGTTCTTACTGTGATCACAAAAGGCCCATTGTACCCTTAGTGAATCACTATGCGCAGAGCCTATTAAGTCCAAGGTCTCCCTAATTTCCATCACTGATTCTTTGCAGAGGGGAGGCAGATGCTTGGGTGCTAAGTAACCAGATAGAGGATTGTGGGTAGCTGCACAGTGATACTGAAAGAGGGAGAAGTCAGGTTTCTGAGACAGTCAGCTCTGGGCAGGAATCGTGTCCCTGAAAAGTGCTCCATGTTTGACCCCGGACAGGCTAAGTAACCAGTCTCAGCCTTACCTGGAAAATAGGAAGAATAATAATTACCTCAAGGGGACATTTTAGGAGTAAGAAAGTTAACATTTCTAAACCTTTGGCACTTAGAGGCGCTTCATACATATTAACTGATATGCTATGAATATTACCATATTGACTATAATCATTATTATTACTATGATATCCGAATTAGAAGAGAACTTTGGGGTGCCAAGTGCAGTGTTGCTCCCCCTTTGGTGACAGTGACCCACATTTTAAATCACAACCCGGTCCACCTAATACGTTATGCACATAACTAACTGAAACATGTCATCCTCGCTATGGTGATACTTTCTGATATTTGCTGTTTCACATTTTATAAAGTATGGATTTCAACCTGTATTAGTTTGCTAGCACTACCAAACCAAACCAAACCAAACAAAACAACACTACACAAAACACCACTACAGACTGGGTGGCTTAAACAAGAGAAATTTATTTTCTCACTGTCCAGGAAGGCAGAAATTTAAGATCAAATTGTATGCAGGGTTGGCGTCCCTCCTTTGGTTTGTAGATGAGCTACCTGCCTTCTCGTTGTGTCTCCACATGGTCTTTTTCTGTGTATGCTCACTCCTGGTATCTCTTTGTGCATCCAAACTCCCTCTTCTTACAAGCACACCAGTCGGATTGGATTAGGGCCCACCTAACAGCCCCATTTTACCTTAATTACCTCTTGAAAGGCCTTCTCTCCAAATACAGTCACACCTCGAGGTACTGGAGGTTAGGGGAACAGCATGAATTTGGGGGAGAACACAACTGAGCCCATAGCATCATTCCTCTGCAGTGATTTCACATTCCATGAAGAGCTCATGAACCTAGGGGTCATACATGTTAATCCATTTCAATCTACAGCCAGGTCCTTTGGTTTCCACTTGAATATCTGCAATAGACTGCCTCCTGAGGAATCCTATTGTTGAAGGAACCAAGACACTCACCACTCACCGAGCGCATGCCCTGTGGCCAGGCCCCGTACCAAGCTCCTTTCCTTCTTGTTTCGTCAGTTCGTTGGGCAGTTGTAGTCACGACTGCCCAATGTAGTGGGTATTATTATACAAATGTATAGTTAAGAATGTATGTGCTGCCCAGTCAGGGGACAAGTGCTGGCCAGGGATTCAAACCCAGATTTTTCTCCATAGCCCAGAAGATGGTGTCTTCATTATTAGAAAGTTCTTCATGGTGAATTAAATTTTTCCCCAGGTAATGTGCATATAACACCAGGTGCTAAGGTTCAGTGTTTCATAGGAGAGCAGAGATAGCACGGGTTTTAGTTTGTGAAAATCTG
>CM053511.1:3812654-3833867 GCA_028627145.1 Eidolon dupreanum | reverse complement strand
TATGTTTAAACACTCATCCATTCATTTCATAAATAGTTATTGAGCAACGATAATGTGTCATGTACTCTGCTAGGTGCCGGCAATATAGCTACGAACTACACAGGTGATGATTCCTGCACGCAGAAAGCCTGTGTTCAGGTAAGGGAGATCCACAGAAAACACGACAAACAGGTTAAAACAAGAATAAGGTTTTACCTCATGTTCCATTACCTACTGCTGTGTAAACAACCACCCGACTTATTGGTGCAAAGCAACGGACGGCCCTTTTATTATCCTCATGGATTCCGTGGCTCGGGAACACTGACAGGGCACAGCAGAAATGACCTGTTTCTGCTGCACAGTGTTTGTGCCTCTGCCGGGAGGACTTTGATGAGTGGGCTGGACCAGCCGGGGACGGGGGATCCCTTCTGAGATAGCTTCCTTGCGGGGGCGGTTGGAAGCTGGGAGCAGGGAAGGGGAGCATGTGGCTCCTCTGGTAGGGTCACCTCAGGTAGTCGGACTTCTGACATGGTGGCAGGTGTCCCAATGAATGAGGCAGAAGCTACATGGCCTTCTGACCTCGCCTCAGAAGTCACAGTGTCACTTACAATTGGATGGAGCAGTCAAAAGCCCCTCAGATTTGGACACTGACTTGATGGAAAGAGTATCAAAGAATTTGTGACTGTTTTTCAAACCAGCACATTACTTTTGGGCCGGTCTATTATCACGGTGAAGGACTTCAGATGTGGGGTCCATCAGACTAGGATGTGAACCCCGGATCAGGTCTGTGTTCATTTATTTAGCGTTTATGCTGTGTTTGTCACTGTGCTAGGTTGGGGGGACTCTGTGTTGAACAAAGGGGAGGCAGTCTCTCCCCTCCCAGAGCTCATAGCCTAACAGGAAAGTCAGGTGACCAAATGTGCAACGACGATAGCACAGAACAGTGGTGTGACAGTGCGCAGAGTTCTGTGGAACCACGCCGAAGCAGGGGCTAGCCGAGTGAGCGTGCGCAAATTATTGAAAAGCCTTCTGTCATGAGCTTCTTCTTTCGTACGACGAGGCTCCCCTCCGAGGCTGGTCCAAGGGTGAGATGCCGTACATCATCCAAAAAGCCCCCGTCGGCCCCTTCACGTCACCCTGTTCTGGGTCGGTATCTGACCACCGATCGCTGTCTGACCTTCCCCCAGTTTCTTGTTTGTCTGTGACTTGTTTACTGCCTGAACTTCAGAAACTAGTACATCAGATATGCAGTATGTTATTATGGCTGCTGTGTGGGTATCCTCTACCCAGAGAGCTCTTCCCTTCAGATGCCTACATGGCTCACGCCTCCACCTTTTCCAAGAATTGCTGAAATGTTACCTGATCCATAATCACAGTTGTATCCTATAACCCTTCCTATAACCTCTGCCTCTCCTTTTATTTTGTTCTACCTTTTTATTTTTCCCCCAAAGCACTTACCACTTCTAACACGCTCTATAAAGTCTACATTTATCAGGTTTGCTGTCTTGCCAGAAAAAATGTAAATTTTATGAGACAGGGATCTTTGGTTTTTTTTTTCTCATCAATACATTGCAAGTGCCTATCACTATGCTTCAGGTAATGAAATAAATTGATGCATTGGAAGAAGAGGTAGAAGGCGGTGGAGTCACGAAGGTGGGCAACCTGTCTTTACGAACCAGGGTAGAGAATTTTTTAAGTCCCTATGATAAACATTGTAGAATTTTTCTTAAACTTCTATGATAAACATTGTAGAGTTTTATGAGGAAGTATAACATGAACTGATTTACATTTTTTATATTATTCTGGCTGCTGTATAGAGAAAAGAATATGAGATCAAGATTGGATGGAAGGGAATGAGTTAGGGGCTATCTTAGGTGTCAGGAGAGAAGCTGGGCATTTGGATCAAGGTGTTGATACTGGAGATAATGAGCTGTAGACAGATTTCGGATATTTATGAGAGGTGATATGCTAATGGGCTAATAAGACACTGAATAGAAGAAGGATATTGAGGATAACTAGTAGGTTTTCGGTTTAAGTAATTGGGTGCAATGTGGTGTCATTTACAGAATAAGACTAAGGGAGAAGCAGATGGTGTGTGGTGGTATGGGGCAGTAAATCAAGATTATATGTTGGCCTCGTAAATTGTGAAATGTGTATCAGGCATTCTGGTAGAGTTTCTCCATCCGGAATCTATCTGAAGGAAATAATCAGAGATGCCCATCAAGATTCAAAGAGGTTCTGCATTGCGTTATTTTAAACCACGACGTCCAGAGCTATGAGATTGAGGACGAGGCACCCTTCAAAGCGCTGCTCACGAAGATGATGAGGCCGGAAAATTCTCATTAGCTAAGCGAAGGAAGGGGTGACTGCTTACTGCATTGTGTGAAAAGCGTTAGTAGAGAAATAGCCACACAAAGTACTCTCATGGTAAACCCTAAAAACCATGGAAATTTAAAACTGGAAGGAATCTTTTGGCGGCGGGGGTCGGGGGGGGGGGCGTATCTTCTTAGAATATGTGCTCTTAGTTGAGAGAAAGAAAAGACTGAGTGGCTAGAGAGGTCCTTGTTTAGGCTGTGAAATTTGAATTTGACCCTGTTGGTGAGAAAGGATGGGCTGGGTCTACGGCCACACCACTCCGAACAAGCCCGATCCCATCCGATCTCAGAAGCTAAGCAGGGTCAGGCCTAGTTAGTAGTTGGATGGGAGACCACCTACAAAGACCCGGTGCTGTAGGGGTAAAAAATAAAAAATAAGGGATTGTAAAATGACAAGGGCCTTGTAATCTGTGAGGTCAACCAAGGTCACCTTGCCTAAAAAAAATTTAAAAATAAAAATAAAAAGACGGACCGGGAAGGACCCACGTCCCGGCCCCTGGTATTTAGCTGGGTGACCCTGGACACGGCGCTGAACCTCTGTGAGCTCAGCCTCTTCACTGTGAAGTGAGATGTTTGATAACCGTGAGATGCCTGACTTCTCAGAGTTTCCGTGGTTTGGGGCCCACAGAGGCTTCTGACAGTGAGGAGTGTGTCAGTTGGAAAGAGCCTTGGAGCTCATCCCTTCCCACCCACTCGTAATTCAGCCACGGTGCAGAAGGCACCTTCAAGAGACCTTCCCAAGGATACTCAATCTCCTCTAAATATCAGTTTATACACTTCAGAGGGAGAGGTGGACGCAAACAGAGGAAGTGAAAATTTGTCCACTAGAAGCAAAACTGATGACAGAAAATAAATAGTCAACTAGCGTTGGTCTTAAAATAGTCAACTGCTACTTTAATTGATTTCAAGCAAAACATTTCTAGCTTTATTTATGAGGTATATCAGAGTGTTGAAAGTTATATTCGCACCAGATATTAGGGCTTACTAAGAAAAACAAGGCTTCTGGACAAAGTTTGCTTCCCACTACTCATCTCGTCCCCACTGTGAGTCCATCCTCCACAAAGTGTGCCCAAAGCAATTTTCCAAAAGTTCAAAGGTAATTGTGTCCACATACCCCCACCACCTGAAACACCTGTGCTTGAAACTCTTCAATGGGCCACCATTTCCCCTGGGATAAAGGCTAGGGTCCCCAGAATTGGCCCCCATCTACCTCCTCCAGCTTCTGTCCATTCCTCTCCCATCCTGCCCTCCCCTGAGCATGTGAGGCTGCTTCTAAACCTTCCTGTCTTTGCTGATGCTCTGCTCCTGTCCTTGCATGGCCTTCCTCACCTGGCTCACCGGGCAAACATCTACTCATCTTTCCAGACTCAGCCGAGCATCGCCTCCTCTCTGAAGGCTTTCCTGCCTCTCGTGTCCCAGTGGGACTCGCTGCTTCTCTCCTCTGTGGCTGTCAAAACCGTGCCCTCCACACGCTGCTATCCTACCCAACATGGCAACCCATGGCATTTATTTCTTTACTTGTCTAACCCCAGTGTAGACTAAAAGCCGCTTCAAAACAGAGAGTCTATTATTTCACCCTGGAATCCTCGGTACCGATCATGTTATTTTCATTAACTCATGGTACAAATTTATTAAGTCCCTTCTAAGTCCCCTACACTTCATTCGGCACCGGGGATGTAGTAGAGTAGCAGAGACTGTACTTGTTTGCCAAAGTCCACTCCTTCTGTGGTGGCAGGTTTGTTATCGGGGTGCACGGCCACCCAGCTAGAGAGTATATTTGTCAGCCACCCTTGCAGTATGCGGTCACGTGAACAAGTTCCAGCTGATAGGATGTGAATGGAAGTGGTGCGTTCACCTTCGGGGCCATGATCTTAAAAGGCAGGGGAGCCCTTGGTCCCCTCCTCTCCTCCTGCTGGTCTGAGTGTAGACATGACAGCGGGAGCTGGAGCTGGACTTGGGATCATCGGTGGAAGCTGCACGTGGAACAAGTGACAGGCAGGCTAATTTCCCTCCATCATCAGGCCCCCACGCCATCTCTGGACTGACTGACTGACTCTAAACTTACGTGAGAGAGAAGTTAACATGTGGCTCGTTCAAACTGATGTGCCTGGTGCCTGCCTTGTCCATTCGGGCTGCCGAGTGACTGGGTGACCTATAAATAGCAGAAATTTCTTTCTCATGGTCACAGAGGCTGGAAAATCTGAGATCAAGTGGGCAGAGGATCTGGGGTGTGGTAAGAGCCTGCCTCCTGCTTCCTGGATCAGAAATGGCCATCTCATTGTGTTGTCACACAGAAGAAGGGATGAGGGAGCTCTCTGGGATGTCTTATAAAGACACTAACCCCATTGATGAGGGGTCCACCCTCACGACTTAACCACCTCCCAAAGACCTCACCTCCTAACACCATCACATCGGGGATTAGGTTTCAGTGCATGAATTTGGGGGCGACACAGACGTTTGGTCCATAGCAGGGCCTCTTTGTTACAGCAGCTGACCCTATACCTGGCTAGTACAAACGCTTGTCTAAAGCAGACATGACCTCTTTACTGGTTGAACTTGCTTAGCATAGACACCGAGCACGTGGCTTAACAAATGAACGAGTCTAACCAAAACCGATCAGAAAAAATAAAAATAAATAATTTAAAAATTGTCACAGCAGGCAGATAGCATCATAAGCTATGAGCCTTCAGTTATTTGGAGCCTGTGCTTCGCATAGGGGGCTTATGCATTCTAGCTTCACTATCGCATCTGCCTTTCCCTCTATACACAGAGCCACTGTGATCCTTTAATTGTCCCCCACATGCTGTCCTTATTCCCTCCTCACCTTTCCCGAAGCCACAGTTCTGATCTGGTCTTCATTACTGCTTACCTCAACCATGGCACACCTTACTGAGCTGGCCTCTCCACCCTCCAGTCGTCCCCCAGAGCCGTTGCCATGGCAATCTTCCCCTGGCACAGTGCTGATCAAAACCTTCGAGGGCTCCCCATTGCCTTCAGGTAAAAGGCCAACTTCCTTAAATTAGCTCCGTGCCTTGGCGCACCCCACCTTTCCTGCCTCGTCTCCCACTCGTTTGCCTCACCGCTGCTGTTTCACGCTCCCATGACACACTTGCCATTTCCATCCTCGGTGCCTTTTTTCCAAGCCGATCCCTCTCCCTGGAATGCTTTCTTCCTCCGGCCTCGCTCCCATCTCTGCGTGTTAAAACCCTGCCCTGCTTTCCAAGTCCAGCAAATTCTTTTTCGTGAGCCTTTTTTATGTTTGAGAATCAAAGGCTGCTGCCCTGTACGTGGACATTCTCAGCCTTCTGTGGTTCTAATCCAGCATTCATCTCACTCGGATCAGGATGGGATGCAGAGCACAGAGACGAGACGGGCGCTAACAGCACCAGTAATAACTGTAACAACATCTAACCATCTGCTGAGGGTTTGCTACAGGCCAGGGCGTCTCCCGAGGGCACTGACTGCATCGAAGCACCCACCGCCTGCAGCAAGCCTGCGGGGGTAGGTGCCACCTCCTCCACTTGAGAGACGAGAAAGTCATAGGCACAGAGAAGTTAAGTAACCTACCTGGGGTCACACTGCCGGGATTTTGAATCTTGAACTGGCCACTTACTAGACACACAAACTTAGGGTCTCAGCCTTCATGTCCTCACCTCTCAACTGTCGCGTTGAGACAACTGCATGGCTCGATGCGTGGGCGGTGTCCGGGCCGGCTCCATGGACTAAGCAGGCACTCAGCTCAGGCTACCTTCTCGTCTGCGGGGGTAAAGCTCGGAAGTCTTATGTCCATGTATTTCCCTGTACGTGGCAGGTGTCTGCAACACGTTTGTTTACAAAACAGCTTACGTTTTGTCCTAGGTGTCGAAGTCGTACTGGTACTCTGCCCAGTACCGTTTGATGGGAGACAGAGTAACAGAGCGGCTGTTACTCCCTCCTTACTCCTACATTACCAACAGTAACAGCGCATTATAACTTGAAATAGTCATTCACGTGCCTCTCTTGCTGCTGGATAAGACTGCGTAACCAGTTCAGGCCAAAGGCATGTAAGCAGAAGTGATGAAGGCCAAGTGCCGCTCCCGCCCCTTACGCCCTGGTTGACACCTGGGATGAGGATGTGACGCTGAGTCCTCGGGGACCACGCAGATGGGGCAACACCCTAGGGGTGCCTGAGCAATAGGATTTGAAGGCCCCTAGCCCCTGACAGCTTACATTAAGATTGATACATGAGGAAAATTAACTGCTGACTGGTTTAAGCCGCTGTATTTGAACCTCTGTTACAGCCACAAATCCGATGCCTTACCTGGTATTGTTGTGTGATCCCAGATGAACACAATGGCGCTGCTTGCTAGCCGAGTGACCTTGGGGAAGGCCCATTAACCCTCAGTGCCCCAGTTCCCTCATCTGTAAGATGAGATGCTGATGTGTGTGTGAGGGGGGTTGCGAGGTTAAACGAGGGCGTGTGTGTGAGTGGCTTAGCACAGTGCTTGGCGCATGCTAAGAGCTCAATACGTTTTCGTGATGATTGTCATTGCAAGTCGGCTTTCCAGGTACCTACTGCGACCTCTGGCTGGGTGCTGCTTCTGCTCCCGAAATAAATGGTGCGATGAGCTCATCCTCCCATGTTTACAGAATTCGCTGCACACATATGTTTCTCTTAGGTCCCTCCTACTGATGTCATCTCTGCCTTTGCCTTGTGCAGAGCGTGGAGTGGCTCATCTGAGTCCCAGCAGGAAAGCCGAGAGGAAAGCCGCACCGCTGTCACTGTCACACGGTTCTGACATGGCTGGCGGATCCGCTCAGCAGGGGTTCCGGGGGAGAAAACGCATTTTTACTGAGCCTCTCCTGCGGTCTGGAACTCTCGCAGGCACCGGGCATCTCACATGGTCCTCATTCTCCCCTCTGTGGTCGGTGCTCTTGATATAATTGCACAGATTTTAAAACTAAGGACAAGAGACATGACGTGATCGGTCCGAGGTCACACAGCTGGACGATGAAGGGCCTGCATGGCAAGGACGGCTACAGGGGAGCTCTTTGATGAGAGCGGCTGGCCATCTGAGAGAAAGGGGATGCCGTGTGCAAAACTGAGTTTTTGGGGCTTTGGGGGTAATTCCCTTCTGAATAAAATGTCTGCCCTCTGCCACCTGCTGGTCGCAACGAGGCCCCCAGAGGCTCCTCTGCCACTGGGACTCCCACCCCCAGTCCACACCTCCTGGGCCATCCAGCTCCCATCCCTCTCCTCACTCGCCAGGTTATGGTTTGCTCTTAGGTTTCAGTACAAGAGAGTACAGATTTTAGGAGTGGATATTTTCTTAAATAAATAAAAAAAAATGGAGTGTTGTGCAAACTGCACACCTGTGCTCAGGGCCTCTGAGGGACAGGGCTGGGGTCCTGTGGTTTGTGAGCTCTTGTCCAAGAGCCCAGGGGAGGGTCACAGCCCATAGCAGGGGAAAGCAGGAGGACCCGGGGGACCGGAGGGGTCACGCAGCAAGGGGCCGTGCTTCTGGCCCTGGCTTCCACCCCAGCAGCTTCCTTATAGTAAGTTTCACATATTACAATTTTACTTAAGACTTCATCTTGGAGAATAAAAGTTTCTGCTAGCAAAAACAACAAACAAAAAAAAGTGTCAAAACCATCAGTATATTGGAAAGATCATCGATAGGGGATAGGACAACTCTTGGTCCTAAGCCCTGATCCTCTATCGTGAGTTTCTGGGCAAATATCCTTACTCTCCTTTTTTTCACCTATCCTAGAACCTCACTGTCCCCATTTGCAACATGGAAAACCAAGTCTGCATTTGGAGGACTGTTTTGAAAATCAAGATAGTGGGTGGTTCTTATCGTTATTCCACATTTAGACATCTGCGAGCTGACCTCAGTTCTCACCCTCTCCTGGCGGAATGCACGCCGAAGCAAGGAAAACGCAACAGAAACCCGCAGATTACACTGTAAATTTTCATTTAAGTCGGCATTTCACAGAACGCTTCCTCGGTAATAAGGTACTTGTTAAGAATACAGATTTCTGAGCTCAACCCCGAACCACGAAATCAAACTTCCTGGGAATGGGCTGGGACCTCTGAATGCATGTTTTAAACGAGCAGCCCAGCTAATTCTTATGCACGTGGAAGTAGGAAATTTCCCGACTTAGATGATAAAAACCGATGATTCCTGCACAACCCAAGGATGGCTCAAATTAAAGACCGGCATGACACCACCAAATGCTGGCAAGGAAGCAGACCAACTGGAATGATCACACGCATCTGGGGGAGGTTGAAAATGGTTCAAGGACTTTGGCACTATTTACGAAATCTAAATGTGCATTTTTCCCGCGAACCAGTGATTCCACTCTGGGGTATATATACATCAAAGAGAAGTGAGTGCACATGTCCACAAAAAGACATATACAAAAAATGCCTATAGCAGCTTTATTCATAATAACTTCAAACTGCGAATAACGCAATTGTTCATCAATAAGCAAATGGATGAATCAATCGCGGTATGTTCGCATTGTCAGGAAATATTTTCTGATGCTTGGACTTCCTGGGTGTCCTTCTAGGGGGGATCATCTAGAAGACTCCGGGGTTATTTTGAGTATATAAGGGGATACATCTTTCTTCCTATGGACGACACGAGTTCTCAACTCTGGAGGGACAGAAGGCATGGAAAATAAAGAGCAATGCGAATCTGTCCTGTTCACAGAAATGCAGCAGACTCTCTCGAGCAGAGAATATAAATCTCGGGAAGTCAAATCTTCACTGGAACCTCTTTTTAATGTTTTACTGATTCAATCATTAATTAATGAGTCGAATAAACTATTTGATACATGGTAAATTTACATCTGCAAAAGAGTCACATTTTGAACTTTGGAGAATCATAATTTAGATGTACAATTGGTGAATACACGGTAATATAAACTAGTGGTATACATTAAAATGTGGATGAATCTCATAGATCTTACATTGACTGAAGGAAGCTAGACACAAGAGAGCACATTCTGGACAATTCTGCGGATGTGAAGAACAAGAGCAGGCAAAGTAGGGTGTGGGTTAGAGGTCAGAACAGCGGCTGTCTCTGGCGGGCAGAGGGATGTCGTGACTGTGGGGAGCACGGGGAATCTTTGAGGCGATGAAAGTGTTCTGTATCTTGACCTTGGCAGTGGTTGCAAGGGGTAGCACACCTCTTAGAAGAATCATGGAGATGTACATTAAAGACATGTTCACTTTTCTGTATGAAAGCGATGCCTCAATTGTTAAAATGCCAAACGTTTAAAAGAAATTAAGGGGCGGTACCCCATCCTCTCAGCCATGGTGTGGCCCGAGACGCTGCTCTAACTAAATTGCTCCAGGCCCCCTGGAGCTGGGTCTGGTGAGAGCTGGGGGTGACAGAAGACCCTCGTGGCTGACTGCTTCGCCCCAGGGTGGCTCCTGACCCAAGCCTCCTCCGGAGCTGTGGCTGGCAACACACTTTGCCATTCTAACAACTTCATTAAAGTGGCCGAGGGCAGAAATAACCCCAGGTCCAGATAGCTGGAAGGGGCTAGATGCTACTCATTCTAAAGCTCAGAGAAATGTATTTTGAAGATGCCCTAAAGAGCTTCACACGGAAAGTCTGTCAAAAATCATCACCAGCATCCCTCTCTGAAATGGCCCTATCAGCAACCTCGTTGATACAAAATCAAATCCAAATAGAATCTTTGCCCAGCAAGGAGACGTCAGGGAAGTCCTCACCTGCAGGCTCAGTCCCGACTCCCACTAGGACACCCATACTGAGGGATTGTCCGGCCTTAATTACTGACAAGGGCGCTCCTAGCCTCAGTCTTTGCAACTGGAACTTACCGAGGACTTACTCAGCTTCGTTTCATTTAATGCTCACGACAGTGCAGTGAAGTAGGTATCAGTGTTACCGTCATTTTCCAGATGAGGAAGTGGGAGTAGAGAGATCACTAAAGCCCCCAAACCACACTGAGGGTGAGGGGGAGCGTGGGGCTCACAGCCAGCTCTTTCTTCCCAGGGCCCCCCTGTCGAGCTCTCTTCCATGACGAGCCAGTTCCACCCTTGGACAGTTCCGATATTAGAGAAGTGGTCCTTGTAAAGAAGACTATCTGCCTTTTGTTATTCTCACCTCCGCAGCCTCTTCTGAGTTATTCTGCTCCTGCTCCTTGGAGCCACACAGAACCATCCACTGTTCTCGCACACGCGGGAACCTTCAGATATTTGAAAATGGCCCATGTTTCCCCCTTGGTCTTCTCTCCCTCGGTCAACACGCCTGATGGGAACCAACCACCGAGATTTCCCAGGTGCTGAGAAAATTCCCGGATGCAGAACTTTCAATGCTGAAACTGGGACTGTCCCAGCAAACCGGGCAGCATAGGATCCAGCCCACAGTAGAAGTTTTGGTTGTTTGACAAATGAACTAATAAATGAATTAAAGAATACATGAATGAGTAAAATGACTGAATAAGTGAACTGTGCGGGAAGGACAGGAACGTGAAAGCTGACTTGCCACCAAATTAAGCATATTTCGTGCCAGTTCTATGGCCCCTGTATGGAAAACGATTTTTGCATCCTGGAGGCTGGCGGGACACGCGTAATCACAGCTGTCCCGCAGTTACCCAAGGCCATATAGGGAGCATGTGACGGACCCGGGATTCAATCTCAGGACCCGGGATTCAATCTCAGCTCCCGGTCAGGAACCCCAGAGGCTTGCCGTGCGGACAGGAAGGCGGGTGCTCTGGGGCGGGGGAGGGCCTGCTGCCCGCTGAGTGCCATCTTTGTGCGGTCACTGCACTGCGGTCAGCGGTCCTAGCTCTGTACCCACCCTGGTAGGTCAGTGTTAGGGGTCCCACTTCAGGCGGAGGAAACCGGAGCTGGAGATATTAGACCGCTCAGAGTCGGGTGGATGGCAAAGGGTGGAACCGGATTTGAGCCCAAGCTGAGTCCGAGGTTGTGTTCTCAGCCATCAGGCGAGGGTGCTGGGGACGAGGCCCCCGTCGCCGGGGCAGGGGGCACCCTCTTCAGCAGCAGTCACCTTTCTGTTGGGAGAGCTACAAGGCTTCATTCAATCCAGTGAAACCTTAGCTCCCAAGATGGATGCAAAGGACACGTTCTCCTCCAAGGGCAATGCCAGGCCCCACAGCCCGGGACAAGTAAGGGACGGCATGCACGACCGAGGTGTGTGCCGTTTCAGACGGGGCGACCTGGACCTGCCTCGGGCTCGCAGGAGCAGGTGGAGTCTGCGTTTGGGAACAAGGTTTTATTTCACCAAGGGCTCGAAGAAATGACTCAGCAGGGACGGCTGGGGAAGACACAGTCAGGGACACGGAGAAGGCAGGTTGGCCTTGCCTCTGAGGCTGGGGTGCCGTGTGACCTGGGACATCTTCCCTTCCCACTCTGGACGTCAGCACTCTCTAATTGAGCCACCAACCTCTGAGTTATTTCAGCTCTGACAGTCTGGGACTGCCAGAAATAAAACCAGCGACTGGTTATGGGGAACGATACAGTGGAAGGGGAAATTCTTTTGTGTCCTTCTAAGAGCATTTGGTTATGCGACGGGAGTGATGAGGGAGCTACGAAGTTCACGGGTGTGGGGAGAGCCCCCTCTGGCTGGAGTATGTGGGTCTCAACTTTGAGCTGCTCTTGGACTTTGCAGAAATCATAATCTGATGATTTCAGAGCCCCACCTCCCCGCAGACCAGCTCTGATTGGCTAGCAGTGTGCATTTTTTAAAGGAATCACATGCATTTAGACAGGGCATGCCCTCTCTGCCCTGTCATGGGCCTACACCCTCCTTTGTCTTGGCCCTGAATGGCATTTGAGTTGGTGCCTACAAATTAGACACCTGATTTGCATTCCAGAATGCTGGTCCAACCTCCGTTTCTTCTCATCCCTCCCCGCCCACGGCGGGCCAAGGAGCGAGCTGTAATTTGTGGGATGCCCTTTTGCCCAAGCTCCAGCAAAACGAGGCTCTAATCCTCCCTGGTCCCGCGGGGCTCTGCCGAGAGCCAGGCCCCTGAGGACCTGCAGGCCGGCGGGAGCGGGATTCTCTCCTATGCATTATTCACACCAGTGCTTCCCTTTCTATTTTTAATGTGCAGCGTGTAGCGGTTCCCTCCGCCAGCTATTTTTAGCAACGCTGCTGCCAGCTGACGGCAGAGACAAAGGCACAGAGGCACCTTGAGAATGACAAATGGCGATTTCAATGATGAAAATAGAAAGGCTATTTTTCTTCCTGGAAAGAGAAGAAAGCGGCTCCAGTTGCAAAGTTGCTGGGGCTTGAATTGAATTTATAATTTGGAACACAGAGTGCCACGCACATAAAGGATTTTCTCTCTCTCTCTCTCTCCCGGTCCCAGATCAAACACACCCTCCTTTGTAAAGGTTTCCTTGATGCTCCCCTCCACTCCAGGTGGCCCTGCTCTCTCTAGACTTAATACCTCTGTTACCGCAATAATAATAACAATCGCTTTGTTCTCCGATGGTATTGTAAACGTTTGCTTTCCCCAGGTCGTGAGCATCTCCACGGCAGGGGCTTATTGTTTGATCTCCATTCTCTAACACTAACAAAGAGAAACAAGCAGCCCCTGCCATCCGGAAGCTGGCCGGGCACCCCCAGCCCGCCACGTCATTCTCCTGTTGGACACAAACAATCTCACAGAATACTAACATCAGACGAGGTCACTCTGAGACTATGGGAACGGGACACAAAACAAGGCCACTTCATAATTTTGTCCGAGCACAGACTAAAATGAGGTCCCTGTGCCACCCATAAAATAGCAAACATCCCTCTCTCTCAGCTAAAATGAGCGACCAGGACTTTTTTTTTCCAATTATAGTCTTATCCATGCCCTAGTCTGCCCTCCCTATAGTAAGATTTATTGAGAGGCTCAATCATTTAATAGTCCCCTCTTTCTGACAGCGCCCAGCTAGAGCTGATCCCTGCTTCTTTAGACACGCCCCCAACCCCCAAACAAAGCCGAACCCAGGACTAGGTTCTTTCCAGCTCCCTTTTACTGAGACTCCCCGTGGTTCCCCATGGTGTGTGGTCTCCCTCGCTGCAGTGGGTAGTCATATAACTTGTTCAACTACAGGTGTGCGCCTAGTGGCCTTTGTCTGAAGGCTGCTGACAGCACAGTCTTGCATAAATACAAGATGAATACTGTGAATCGCCAGGACCTGGACGAGGGTGACCCAAGCCAGGTACCCAGGCAGGGACCCGAGGCCCTGGGCATTTCGCTCGACTCCCCCTTGTTCCATTCTGTGAGTAGCTAACAGGCTGAGCAATTACTTCATGCCGTACACGTATAGGTCATCTAGTTTCATCTCACGAAAACTCCTATGAGGGAGGTACTGTTATTTGCATCAATTTTTGGATCCAGAAACAGAGACTTCAAGAGGCTAAGTGAATACCTCAGGAGGCCAAGGTCTTGTGGGGTAAAAAGGGATGGTGCCAGGTCTGGCTGTGTTCCTGCCCATTATAATACACCGCATGAGTGTGTACGAAAAATGATTAGATCGATTTAAGCTCAAGCATAGGTTTTCAAGCCCCAGTAGGAACTGAGTATAATGTCTGACCCACAAAATTACATAACGAAGGCATTGTTGGTGGCGCCTGTATTGAAAAGTCCACGCCAATCGTGTAGTAATGTCCTCTGCCAAATATTTGGCCTAATTCTAGGCAGGAAGGAAGAGAAGGAAGCCTTGGGTGGGGCTTCTGGGAAATGGCGTCCATTGCCATCAAAACGAACCCCTGCACGAGCTGACTTCTTCCTGCTCTCCACGTAGTCTCTGGGTGTGACACTCAGGATGTTGTTAGCCCAGGCCTCGGTGCTCCCAGCCCAGGCCGAGGCCAGCACCCAGGGCGCCGCACCCACCTCTTCCAGTGTGAGACACGCGTTTCCCCATCGACTTGGCCAGTTTCATCGGAGTTCGCGATACTTGATTGTAACTTACTCTTCTCACACTCGTGCTCTCGTTCACGCATGCCTCCCACTGCTTTCCCCATCCCAGCCAAAACAGCGCCCATCTGTCACCTCCATCTCCTGAGTCCTAACCACGACCTGAAGTTGTATTACGCGATTATTTTACAGCTTTCCCCTTCATTTTCACCACCAGACGGTAAGCTCCATCAGGTCAGGGTGAAGTGTGTCTTGTTCATTCTGTACCATTACTGTCTCAGACAGTGCCTTGCACATAGGGGCACCTGAAGAATATTTGTGCAATGAATGAAAAAAAAGCAAGGTGTTCTTATGAGTAAAAATCATGTCTTTCTATGAACTTTCACCAAAATCTAGCCTTTAATTATAGATTATTCTTTTTCAGGTGCATATACTGGGGTGTGGAGAGACTGAATGACTCACAGTCAAAGAGAGAGGATGAGCCGGGTGTTGAGGCCAGCGGGTCTGAGTCCACCACACTCTACCATCTGCTTGGGCATGAGGGGGGTGGGCATTCGGTCTGTGCACAAGACGCGGGCTACTGGGAATACAGGGAGCAAGCCAAGGATTCCACTCTGTTCTGCATTATACGTCCACACACGGAATTGTGGGTTAAATTCTCAGTACCATGCTTTGACCAGAGAAACGGGGAAAGATGAGGGGTCTTGAAAACTTTTAGAGAGCTAGGTATGTTTACGCAGAAATGGGAGAAGTCTTGGAAGTTAAGGAAGAGCGAGGGGAAGGAAGCGGACATTTCTAGGGCACTGTCATATTTTTGACCCTCCACTCGTAACGAAGGGAGTTGTATGCCAGCTGAAAACCACGTGTTTCGTTCCTGAAGAAGACAGCACGAAGGGAAATGATCTGTGTGTGTGTAGGGGGTGTGCCTACGCATGCACGTGTGTACGATTTTACAAATCTAGAATCTTACATGAGAACGTGAAGGAGAAAATCTTGAGACTGCACAAGAAAGTCTTCAATGACGATTTCTCGTAGGTCTGGTGGTTTTCACGTAGGTGCTTTGTCCACTGCACCGAGACGTTAGTTCCAGGATTTCCTTGCACCTCACTTCAGCCAACTTCTGCCCCTGGGTGACTAAGTTCCTCATCACGACAGCAGCCGGGAATGGCTGGGGCCCAATCAGATGTGAGGGTTCCATCTCTCTGCTTCTCGAGGGTCGCCTCAGGCCCCTGACTTGTATTCTTTGATCCCCCTGACAGGAAATCGTTTGGTTCTTCCAAAAACAGATCTGCGGCAAAACCCTCTCATTTTCCAACTCCTAAGGCTTTATCCTCCATGTTTCCCTCCTTGGGGCCACTTTAGCCCACTCCTATTGGGGGTGGAGAGCGCGGGCGCCTCCCCTTAAGAGGGGCTGTCATGTTGAAGAGAATTATAATTGTGCTCGGTGGGCCACAGGGTAGAAACCACGGAGAGACGGGTTTCGGCTCAGTGCGAGGAAGAAGCGTCAGATACGAGGAAGCATGGCTCAAGGATACGGTGGATTTCTTTTATGAAGTAGTGAGATGCCCACCACAGACAGAATACAAGCAGAAGCCAGAACTGCTTGGCGGAAATGTTTTAGAGCCTCAGCGTGGGTTGTGAGCCTGGGGAAGGAGGGTATCAACAGAAAGGAAGGGCTGAGGAAGCCATTGCAGAGACTTTGAATCCATAGTCTTCATTCCCCTCCTTCACGTCATGAATACGGCTTGTTAAAAGTACACAAAAGCTGTTATGATGCATAACATAAAACTTTATTTTCAAAGGTTACCGATTGTAGTAGCATAGTTTCTCAATTGATAGATACTAAAAATACAACTATTATTATGCAGGGATCTGGGAAAACTTTTGACCCAAAAACTGACTTCTTATTCTTAAAAAAGTTGAGAACTGTAGTTTTAGCACAGGAGTCCCCCTTATCAGTCGGGGACACATTCCAACACCCCCAGTGGATGCCTGAAACCGTGGATGGTACCAAGCCCGGTATATATTATGTTTTCTGCTATGTGTACATACTTACGGTAAAGTATAGTTTATAAATTAGGCACTGTAAGAAATTAATAATAACTAATAACAAAATAGAATAATTAAAACACGATACTGTAATAAAAGTTATGTGTCACCTCTCTCTCTCAAACTATCTAATTGTACTGTACTTACCTCTTCATTTAAAGAAAGCACTTTACGGCAGTGGTCTCCAGGGACCGGTGCTCCTATGAGCATCCGATGCCTGATGGTCTGAGGTGGAGCCGAGGTGGTGATGCCGGCGCTGGGGAGCGGCTGCAAACACGGACGAAGCTTCGCTCACTGGCCCACCGGTCACCTCCTGCTGTGTGGCCCCGCTCCTAACAGGACATGGACCAGCACCACCCCGTGGCCTGGGAGCTGGGGTCCCCCGCTTTACAGTGTCTCTCTGGCATGTCTGAATTGCCAGCATCACTACTCTTGCACTTTGGGGCCACTGTGAAGTAAAATAAGGGGGACCTGAACACAGACACCGTGACAAGGAGATAAGTTAACCTGATAATTACGACAGGGAGCGACTACAGCGTGGAGATGCCGGCACAGGGACGAGTCATGTCCCAGGTGGGACAGAGTGAGACTCGCGAGACTTCATCACCTACTCAGAACGGCGTGCAGTTTCAAGCTTACAAATTGTTTATTTCTAAATATTCTATTTAATATTTTCGGTCAGCAGTTGACTGTGGGTGACTGAAATCGAGGAAAATGAAACAGAATAAGGGGTGGCTACTGTAGAGTCAGACATCAGATTGGAGAAATCAGATTAGATGCATTTACTTCCTTTCCAAATTGGTTTTCAGATCCTAAGTGTTCGCCTTTAATGTAACATTATTCCACAAAAGAAAGATGAGAAATAAACAAACTGTTAGCAACAAAGAGATTTCTCTGTGTGTGATTATCTTGTGAAATGAATTATTTAAAAAAAATATATATATATATATATATATATATATATATATATATGTATGTATCGAACATGCCCATTAAAAACAATAAAAATTGTATTCAATAATTCAATTGTCCGCATATCTGTCGCTGACATTAAGACATTTTTTTTTTTCTTAAAAATCCATTTTGACAGGCTCCTTGAAGTTTCCTTACATGGCCCTGGACTTCAGGCATCAACTAGAATGAAGCATGCATCACATCTAAGCCTACGGGAACAGAAAAATTCTTTAGGGAGACTGGCACTCAGCCATTTATCAACCCCGCTAAGGAGCTGAAAGAAACAGAGGCAGGCGCAGAAGTTAATACATCAGCCACAAAGGAGGATTTTCCGGGAGCAAGTGTCAAATTCCATAGCTCTTGCTGGGTGAGCTAAAGGCTTTCCTAAAAGGTGGGCATGCAGCTTCATTTTTGTGGAATTTGTAATAGGGAACATGGCTAACTTCTCGCCTAGAACAGCAAATGGCATCTGGGAACTGAAGAGTAAGCTTAATGAAGCAATTGTTTAATCATGTCTTTCAGGGAGAAATTGTGTAACTTGCATCTTAAGGTGGTTGGAAGGGTCTTTGGATCGAACGAGGAGACCTGTCTTCTGGTTCGGTTCTTCTTCATCAGAACTTTTGTCCTGGCCTCAATTCGCTGTGAGGCTGTTCTGACCGTATCAGCTTGGGTCAGGTATGGCAGGGCCAGGTACAGAAATCCCTGGGGAGAACACGGCGCTCCACGCAGGTCACTGTGGGCGGGGGGATGCCCCGGGGTCAGTCACAGGTTGAGAGAGAGAGAGAGAGAGAGAGAGAGAGAGAGAGAGAGAGAGAGAGGAAAACCTTCACTGTGGCTTCCTTGGGAAGGAACCAGTGAGGCCCGGTAAGCAAACTCACGATCAGCCAGTTTCAATAATTTCTGTGGTCTCTGGGGCATCTGGGCTGTCCCTGGTTGCCTGGTACCTGGCCTCGGAGAGATCAGGGTGGGCGTACCAGTCCAGAGTATAGGATGCCAGTAAGGAAAATAGTTGGAGTGTAGATTTAATCAGCTGCTCAGGAGGGGAACTAACTAGCCTCCAGCTACAGCCTCTAAACTAGGTCAAGACAGCGTTTATAAAACTATATATTACATGGCCCTCGACCAAATCACCTCCTCTTTCTGGGCCTATTTCCTCATCTTTAACGTGGAGGATGGATCAAAAAGTCTCTCAATTCCCTTCCATTCAGAAGTTATTCACTTTGTGAGTGTGTTTGGCAATATCTCCAAGAAACCCAGTGTTTTCCATCTCAAACATGCTGGGATTTTAATTTAATGTTAGCGATAATTTTCAAAATATTGCCAGCATTGTCTAGAATGCAAAACACACCACAGAAGAAATGTAAAACGCAGATTTTACTTTTAGCATGGCATTTGAAGCCCCGGCTGACTACTCACCCATCTCAGCGTTGTTCCCACGTCAAGTACAGTTGGCAGTTCTAAAAGCTGTGCCTCGTTTCTTTTTACCTTCTCACTTTCTCTCCAAGGATGCTCTCTTCTCCCCCATGTGATGTATTGTAATCTTCTTGAGGATAATGAATGTTGTCATCTATTCATCCATCCAGTCATTCAATAGACATTTGTTGATTCAGAAATTCTATTTGCCAGGCACTATCTAATAACCGAGGATACAAAAATAAGTGTGTCATTGCCCGCCCTTTTAATGATTTCAATATCTAGGTCAGGGAGCTATTTGTTTCAACAAATATGTTAGGGAATGTGAGAGAGAGTGATTAGGGTTTAAAAAATTGTCACGATTGTCCATGTGACCTAAAAGAATGATCACACAAAATTCTGTGTATAGAGAAAAGTGGGGAAAATGTCTTGGCTACATATATTAAAAAAATTGTGAAAGAAGCAATGTGTGGCTTCCTCTTTCTGGACCTCCTCCTTCCCTTTGGCCTCTCTTCACATAACCCCACAGGCTAATTCTACTTCAGTGTACCTTTCCCAGGGGAAACCTGTCCTTTGAAGACCCCCTTGCTTTCTCCAGCCACCCAACACTTTACCGATGTCGTATTCATCAGCAAAGTCATGTTGGGTGAACTTAATTAAATGTTCAGACTTGAATCATCACCCTAGTCTTCATAACCCTAGTCTTTTCCTCTAGAAGTTCTCTTTTTTAAAAATTACAAAGCGTCTATATGTATACATGAGCACGTGACCGGAAGCTCCTGAGTGGACAGGTGGGCCAGCTAGTGACATTTTCTAGACCTGCACTGTGTACACAGCACTGTGATGGCCCCACATTCATGGCTTGGGAGAGTGGGTTGACGGCGAGCTTGGGAAGCGAGGAGGTGGAATGAAGGGAGGTGTGGGTGTGAGTGTGCGTGCCTGCAGGACATGCACGTGAAAATCCTGGCCACTTTGACACAGAGAAGGGAAGCTGCAGGCACTTGGAGGCAGCGTGTGAGCTCAGGGTGCTAAGCACATGTATCTGGACTACAGAACTGTTCAGACAGCCAGTACGAAAACCCTAAGGAGAGCAAACTCACCGAAGCTGCAGCACAGGAAGATGAAAATCAGGCACAAACAAAAAAGAACTCGAAATCGACAAAGAAAACATCCTTCTCAGTGACTTTGGATTCCCTCTGCACCCACCTAGGGGTTCCCGAAGAGGATCAGTGAGAACCTTCTGGGGAACTGAAGAAGAACAATTACTAAAAATATCGACGTTTGCCTCTTAAAACACAACTAAGGCTTGATCTGTGACGTAGAGAGTTTGCTACACCGCACCTACTAACACCGAGTGCTCGAGGATGTGCACAGTAGGTCTCTGGTGAGGCAAAGGGTCTGTGGGAATGAAGTAGTTAGTAGGCTCTTTTTCGAGATGAGCGGCCTCAGCCTCAGGTAGAGGCCTTTGACTGCAGAGGGCGCTCACACCGAACCCACGGTCCGCTGCCACAGAGTGGCCCTAATGGCCTTGGACACGCAGCCCGTGCGCCCATCAGACCAAGAACTGATACAAGAAGGAAAACAGATCTCCTGCCAGTGCCCGCTCCTGCCCTCCCCACCACCCCACCTTTGAGAAAAGTCACTGCCAGCCCCTCTCTGCTCTTCAAGCTCACCTCCTGCCCGCGGCCCACACAGGCCCTGTGCCTTCTACGCCATCACTTCATGCTAATTCTTCCAGAAGACCTCTCTGCCCTGGGCATCCAGTCTTGTGTCATATCCCCAGACCCAGTGCTGGGCCTTCACACAGGTACGCTTCTCCCAGCCTTCCCTCGTTCCCGCTCACCTTGGCTGCAGCCTGGGGGGCATGCGTGCAAGCTCTAGGGACAGATCGAACCGCATCCCAACTCTGCTCCTCCCCACGTGAGGACTCAGCAACAACTGTCCTTTCTCTAAGGGGCCTCTGCTCGTGTGGTGTCCACGCAGGTCTGAGATCACAGATGGACTCAAACAGACCTAGGCGCGGACTCTAAATTCATGGCTGTGCGACCTCGAGCCAGGATTTCATCTCTGTGGTTGAAAGTCTCATTTGTAGAGCAAGGACTACTATTCATAAATCTTCAGGTCTTGGGAAGACTCGGGCACAAAACACGGGTCTAAGATGTGCCACCCAATCCCGTGCCCATATGTCTTCCATGCGAACTGTGGGGTGGCTGCTGCCTGAGAATCCGAGATCCTTTTAAAGTCTCAAACATTCACAGACCTGGGTACTTAGTCTCACCTCTGAAATTAGCTGTTAAGTGTGAAAAAAGCTAGCTAGCTGGTTTTGCAGCATGAGGTCTGAGATGTTACCTTATTATGTCAATCAATTGATAATTTTAGCAGACACATTAACAACACTTAAATAGAAATTTGGGGTAATTAATGAACAAATGAGAAATAACAGATAGAAAAAAGTCTCCCTTTTCTAGGCTTTCTTTTCCAAAACACCTTAAGAAATTCTTTTACATAGATAGTTCTTAACATTTAATATTTAGAGTTTCCTTTTGACTATCTC
>CM053511.1:3776902-3812154 GCA_028627145.1 Eidolon dupreanum | reverse complement strand
GTTGGGCAGGTCAGTGCACAACTAGTAAAACTCGGGTTACAAATATAAACACAGGCCTATGACATGTGTCCTGCTCTGGGTTTTCTGAAAAATTCTGCACGTGTTCTCCTCAGCCTACGGATGGGGCATTTTGTTCTCATTCCAAGCTGCCGACTGCCTGTCTTAGATGTCACCCACTGAGCATGGCACTGACTGGCCACCATCAGTCAGCCTGGAGTCAATCTCTTCAACACTGCAGATCCTGCCAGGCTCAAGAAAGCATTTGTTCTCTGGGGGCTTCCAAAAATATTGACAGTTCTTGGAAGAGATTCAGCACTAATTTGGGGGACTTTCTCTTTTTCTTTTCCATGGTGACAGCTTTCTTGACAGCATGAGGCCAAGCATTTCTGCTGTTTAAATGGTGATTTAAAAAAAAAAAAAAAAAGATGCCGATGATCTCATCTCTGTAGTTCTGTCTGGGTGGGGATGAGTGGCAGGCAGTGCAACGAGCCCTCGCGAGGGCAATGAGCTCATCGGATCGCTAGCATGACTGTGGTCTCGGGGCTGAGCTGCCGTCGGCACAGCCGGGGCGTCTGGGCTCTTGCATGTGGGCACCTTTGCTTCTGAAAATGGCACAGCTGCTGTTTCATCTTCCAGCTGGCCGTCGGAAGCTCCTCCCTGTAGGGATGCTGTTGGTAGCAGATGTCTTCTTCTCAAGCTACACTAGGTAC
This sequence comes from Eidolon dupreanum, assembly GCA_028627145.1. Taxonomy (NCBI): domain Eukaryota; kingdom Metazoa; phylum Chordata; class Mammalia; order Chiroptera; family Pteropodidae; genus Eidolon; species Eidolon dupreanum. Next base: position 3,811,444 of record CM053511.1, on the reverse strand, counting down.
GCCATTCCTCAGATGTGCCCTTAACTGCACTCTCCCCAGACCTTTGCTGCGCCCTCCACCTGCAATGCCTGCTCTACCACCCCCACATGCCCAACTCTAGTTAGCTTACAATTGCCATTATCTCCACGAAGCCTTCCCCTCGTCTCTCATGTTGGATTTAATATTTCTTTTGTCTGAAACCCATAACGTTATACTCCTAGGACAACTTAGAAATAATATTTGTGTGGCATTTCACAGTTCTCTAAGCACTTTGCACATACATTATTCAATCCTTATGACTTCTGGCAAATATCCTATTAGTTGCTGCAAGACTTATTCACTGTGGCAGTCACTGGTACTTTGCACCCCACATTCCCAGTTCTCCTCTTGGCATATAATAGCGTCACACTTCCTTGCCCCTGTTGAAGTGAAGTGTGGCCATGTGACTTTCTTTGGCCAAGAAAACAGAACTGATATGTCATTTCTGAGCTAGGCTACAGCTTGCCACACTCTCTTTTTCTTTATACCATAGTGACCAGCAGTATCTGAGGGTGTGACTACTCTGACAGCCTGGAGTCTCTGCTAGGTGCTCAGGATACAAGGTGAGTAAGAGCTGGTCCAGGCTTGGAGATGCTCAGGGCTGGTGCAGAATGACCAGCGCTAGGGCTAGTGCATTCCTTTGCGCTAGCACAAAGATTACTATGATAAAACGAAATAATTGCTAGAATGAAAATAGTTTCAAGATAATATCGGCATATGGGAGAATGACCCTAAATATGCCTGGAAATAGTTATATTTAAACTGATACTTGAAGAATGAATAAATAATGTCAGCCCAGTCAAGAAGTTGGAATGGGCTGCTTCAAGGAGCACGCGAAAGGTGCAGAGGCAGGAAAAAAATTTGCATTACAGAAGAGACGGAGGAATTGAGTGTCCTCCCGAAGAGATTATGATGAAAGACAGGTCTCTGGTATCTTTGTAAATACTAATCTTATTATGGCGTCTTTATTACTGAAGTCACAAAGGATCACTCCCATGCCTCTCTTCCCATGTCAAACTCTATGTCGTTTCTGAGGTCAGGGATGAGAAAGATTTTCATGTTCTTTACAGAAATGTTGCATTAGGGACCTGGTTCTCTTGTCCCCAATGCCTACCTCTTGTTCCTCTCTTCAGGAGTGCAGGGTCAGGCCAGCACGTGTGGAGGCCAAGCAGAAGGCCAGTGGAGAAAGCTGCTTCTCCTTCTTGCTGGCTCGCACCAGCTTTTCTGAGCAATCCTCTTGGCCTCTCTTTCCCTTGGGTTTGCGAATGGGAACCTTCCACACAGTCTCCATTCGCCAGCCAACGGGTGGGGGTGGAGTAGGAAAGGAGCAACGGGACTTCTCTGTGCAGTTCCTGTACTTCCCGAGCAGAGGTCTATCTTCACCTATGTCAAGATTCCACTCCCACCGGCTGGAGGGTGCTGGCGGAGCTGGGAGTTACAGGTGGAGTTGGCAGAAGTGTTGAGTTGACTCAGCGCCTCTGCGGGAGCCATCGGGAGGGGGCCGCTTGGAACGTGAAGCTCCTAAGGTCGTCAGTTTTCAGCTGTGCCCCGGGTCTTCCATTCTAGGAAAGGAATCCAGGTTCCACGCAACCCCTAACAGCATCCTTTTACATACATCACGGCTTCTCTCTATTCCATTAGTTGCTAATTGATTTTTAAAATAACTGCAATACAGTTTAAGACAATACCAAAATACAACACTGCGTCCTGCCTTTAAGCCTAACATTTTAACTGAACTGTTTTCCATGACTTGCCAAATTCTTCCTAAAAATAATGTTTGACATCTATAATTTACTTAACCGTTCCTCCGCCAGATGTTAGATGCTTAAAAAAATTGCAGCATCCTAAATAGGGCTGTGATGAACATCACTTGAGCATGAGACATTTTTATGTGATTCCGATTATTTCCTAAGGCTAGATGATCAGAATTAGACCTCTGAGGTCATAGGGCATAAACATATTTAATATTCTTGCTCCATCTTGAAAATGGTCTTTCCGGAAAATACTGTGCCAGTTTATACCGCTGCCGGCAACAGGTATGAGAAAGCGCTGAGGCGGTGGCTTTTGAAGGGGATTCAAAGGCACACGGGTTTTCCCTGTCCTCGGAGAATGACATCATCTCTCGGTGTCTCTGCCAAAAACAATTCTCCGTTGGGTGGACTGTGAAGCGTGACTGCTTTTTAAGCCAACGGAAGGCTCTTTTAAGTGGGATTTTACATTTTTTTTTCAAGCGAGTGGGCAGCCAGCTGGCTCTGGATCAGAGCTTAGACAGGAAAGTTTGAGCTGAGATACAAAGATTTTTTTTTTTTTTAAATTGAGAGATTCGTGTGAGGATTTTCTTTTTACATCTAAAACCTTCTTTAGTAGAATGGGAATTTAGCATCTTTCATGCTGAAGGGTGGTTTCTGGGCTCAGATTCTGACTCGTTAGCTGCATGGGTGTGAACGTCGTCCGTAACCTCTGTCATTGAATCTCCTTCACTGTACAATGAGGTTAATAAGACTCACTTCTAAGTGTTGCCAAAATATGTCCCCGTAGTATGTCCTTGCCCAGTCCTCTCGCTGAATTCCAGCCTCTGTCTGCCTATAAGACACCCCTCCCTGGCTATCCAGTTGGCCTTTGCAATTCAACATGCCCCAGGCTGAACCCCATATTCCACAGCCCCAGGCAAAGACTCACCCCTACTCCTCCAGATGTCCGCTGAAGTTAACTCAGATGCTTCAATGCCACCGTGACTTCTCTCTCAACACACACACACACACACACACACACACACATCCCATCTGCAAATCCTGATGTGTCTCTCCCCAACATATACGCAGAATCATCACTTTTCCCAACCTTCACCACCACGCCCTAATCCAATCCAGCATTGTCTCTGGATTGTCACCACCACTTATAACAGGTCCCTGCCTTGTCCCCTTGGCCCCTGAGGGGCAGCTAGATCTACTTTTCAGTGTCCTCCTCCACCTGCCATTAGTCCACTTGGAATGAAAGGGAGAGAGCTCTGTGAGGGCCGTATAATCGGGCCCCTCCTACCTCTCCAGCCACGGGGCCTCCTGGTCACTCTTCCAAGGAACTAGGCTCATTCCCAACATAGGGTCCTTGCATTTATCCCTTAATCCACTTGGAGCCCTCTTGCCCAGGAAGTCCACCCTGAGTCTGACAACTGAGTTCTTTGCTTCAATGCCACCCGGTGGTATGCTCTGTCTCCCTCTTTCACATATTTTCCTCCATACCCCCTACACCACAAGGTTGGCTTGTCTACTTATTTGTTTGTCTGTTTATTTATATTCGGTCTCCCTTCCATAGAAGGTAAACTCCGTAAGCCAGATTTTTGTCTGTTTTGTTTATCGCTGTAGCCTCAGCCTGGAACATAGCAAATGCTCAATCAATATTTGCTAGAATTAAATGAAGGGCACACAGTAGATACTTAATAAATGTTAGTGATTAGCATCAGCATTTTCACAACATGAGATTAGCCTCACTTAACCACATATGTCACAAAAAGGATGCGCTGGTAAGCTCAATTTTCTGGCTTTTTGTGAATTACATCATTGTCGACAAAAGAACACATTTTAAATTGCATCTTTAAAAAGAATTCTTCCTTAAAAACGATGATGGATTGAAACGACTCTTACTTACTTAACACCCAAAGCTCATGGAATGACCTTCATCGGGTCTAATGACAAAACAACGGCAGCTCTCTGGGCCCTTGACAGCGAGCACCACCTCGGCCTGTCTCCTCTCTGGAGCTCCTAGCAAAATCTTATAGGGAGACAGGATAGCGAGGAAGACGGGGAAAGTAGGTGCTGCTCACTCACCTTCTAAGAAGTCTGATTTCTTCGCTTTCGACAGAGGCAGAAGCTGGCAGTGTTCGAGTTCATTTTGCTGAGATGCCTGAGCCCCTAACTGCCCTCAGGATGCAGCCTGTGTACTGAGGAGGTGTCTAGGCCTGGCTTTAAATCCTGGCTCTCCTGCTTATTAGCTGTGTGATCCTGGATACGCAACTCACCTTCTCTGCAAAATCCGCTTGCCCGTAAAATAAGAACCTCGTGGAGCTGCTCTACAGATTAGAGACGACGTTTGCACGCTCCTAGCCCCACACCTAGCACACAGCTGGCCCTCAGGAGATCGTTGGTTCTTTTTCCATCCTGGAGGCTGTCACAGGCATTTGGACAAGCCGCATCCTACACTTACCCTCTGTGCCGCCAGGGCTCGGAATGATGCAGCCACGTGCAAAGATCACAAGCCACGTGGGAAATGAGAACCGACTCCATTCATCTCTGAAAAATCCCCTGTTGCTCAAAATAGGGCCATCTGGGAAAGGACTGGGCCCAGAATCTAGACAGTCGATGGCGTCTTGAGGGGTAGGAGTGGTCCCGAAGAAGAGATCCCGCCCGGCTGCACGGACCCAGGAGACAGGCCTGCCCCCGCCCCTGCTGGGGCAGAGAGAACTGTTTTCCTGCCAAGACGCACCCCAGACTTTGCTGAAGTGGGCTCACCATGTGGCAACAAGAGCCGCCCTTGTTCATGCTTTTAAGACATAGTTACCTGATTTGCTATTAAAATGTGCCTCAATGAATGACCTGCTCAGACTGGGTGTATTAACCACTTAGGAAGGTCCAAGCAATGTTTTTGGGAACGTTTTTGTATTACTTTTCACATTTAGATCTAAAAGTAACCTTTTATATGTTGTTTTATGTGAGCTTAGGGTCAAGTTTCATTTTCTCCCGTACAGATATGCACTTGAACTAACACCACTTATTGAAGAAACCATTCCTTCTCTATTGCTCTCTAGTCTCTCCTTTGTTATAGGTCAAGTGTCCATATGAAACGGTCCTGCTTCTGGACTCTATTCAGTTCCAATACCACATTTTCTTAATTACTAAATACTTTGTATACATTACTCTTCTGTCATAAAAATAATCGCCACCATCGTTATCCCGACATCATCATCATCACCACCATTATCATCGGCATCACCACCACTGTCACCATTATCTTGATAACTAACAGTTATTGGCATGACAACTATACGCCAGAAGTATTGTATGCATTTAACCCTCACATTGACTCTACGAGATCAGCATTGTTACAAATCTCATTTTACAGGTGAGGAAACGGAGGCTCAAAGGGGGTGGGTAGCATTCCCGAGAATCACGGCTCACACAGCTAGTAAGTGGCAAACAAGGATGCGTCCCATATTTGCGGGAACCCAAATCTTCTAGGGCTTTCTCTGTTGCCACAGTGCTTGCCTCAGCCACAACCTTCCCTTCAATTACCTGGCTCCTCTCTAGTGTAGACGAGGCTGTTTCAGGTCCTGAGACAGAGACTGGCCTGAGTTGGCTCTAGTTTGTGAAGAGCTGAATGAGTAAATTTAATCTCAGGTAAGATTGTTAGCCCCCGTAGAGCCTTCAGAGTCTGAGATGGGCTGTGCTAGGAATCACTGTCCATGCTGGGGAGAAAATCCATGATCCAGGCGAGGCTAGCCACAGGGTGGGCTGCCTGAGGAGCCACCTGGAGGGAGCTCCACCAGGGGCTCCCACTGAGCCCCCCTCTACTGTGACACCCAGCCCCACCCCCGTGCCTCTCCCACCCGGTGGGGTTTCCCGGCAGGTTAGACTCGGCACTGAAGGCAGAGCGAGCGTTTCCACAGTGCCAGGGAGTTGCCCCAGCCACGTCCCATTAGCACAACTCATAACTGATCTATCCCGTTGCCTGGAGACGCAATGTGCTCTATTTCAGGGGTGAGCCACGTACAGAACAATTCCAGTCGGGAATAACTGGCTCGGGGAGCCGTGGGCCCCGAGTTCTGGCAGGCGGAAGGCACAGGGGACAGCAGAGGAGGGCAGAGGAGGGCAGAGGAGGGCAGAGGAGGGCAGAGGAGGGCAGGGACTTCACCTTCTCTGGCCCTGGCGTTGTGCTGACAGCTAACGCGGAGCTGCTGCTGCTGTTTCTGCTGAGTCCCCGTTCTCGTCTGAAGTCAGCGGCCGGGGGGTGGGGTGCTACCTGTATCGGGTAACACTTCAGAAGGTAATTTCACACACTGCTCAGTGCTGATGAGGCACTATTAATTTGGGGACGCTTTTACACCACTTCACTGTGCCAGCTTAGCAACCAGGCTAATTGATAGGGCAAAAAAAAAAAAAAAAAAGAGTAAGGGATTGATTTAAAGAGACTCTGCGATGAAAAATACAGAGTCATTGCAAATGTTTTGATACAGGGAAAGAGTCTGGGATTCTTGATCTGTCAGTGGGTCAGGGTATGATCTTGCTGATATGCCTATATGAATTTTGTATATTTTTCTTATAAATCAGTATGGTGTAGTATAGAAGAAACACGCATAGTGGGAAGTGAACGGGTTTGAAATAAGATAGATTTGAATTTTAATCCAGATTCTGTTCTTATTTAAACAATGTGAAGTTGTTCCATTTCAATGAACCCCACATTCCTCAACTATAAAATGGGCTGCTGCTCCCAACCCTGCAGGGTTATTCTGATCGGGGAGCACTCTCTATGGTGCACTTAGCATTGTGTTGGTAGATACTTAATAAATGGTTTATAAATGTTAGTCAAGTATGAGAAGCTTCCAGACTAGAAAGGCATTCTTGAAGTGGATTCTGTGACTCCAGAGTGCTTTGGTCATGAAAATCTCATTACCTCCCTGTACAAGGACGTGGCTGCTCTGGTGGCGAGGAGCCTGCTGGGTCCAGGTGAAGGGATGCTGTCCAGGGAGGGTCACCTGGGCGTCCGACCCAGCTCAGGGCAGCAACGCTGACGCACAAGGCAACCCGGCTCGCAAGTCCAGAACACTGAGCCTCTGGAGGTTTTCCAGTGGGGCGGTGACATGAAAGACAGACGCTCTGCGGTCACAGTTGGGAGAGTCATTCAAGTTGCGTGTTATGGGCAGGCCCCGTGCAGGCTCCTGGGAACCACTCACGGTACTAGCCAGCCCCTGCTCCCAGGGGAGATGGGGAGAAAATGAAGCGGAATAACTCTAAGGTTACTGCGGTGAGTGAGGCTCACAGAGGTAAGCACCTAGACGGGTAAGTCTTAACGAAGAGGGGGATAAGGAATTCTACGAGAACGTATGGCGTTAATATACGTAGGGTGCAGGAAACAGCACTCCTGTTTTGATTGCCTAGGTTCAGATTCAGTGAGAGAGAAGCAAGGAGTATGACACCAATGGACACTCCTCCACAGGAGCGGGTAGTACATGCTCCCTCCAACCGGGAGTCTGATAGTAATTTGAAAGTAAAACATTGCAACCTAATTGATCTTCGACCAGATACACAGTTTAAGGGCTCAGTACTGCAGACCTGCCCCGAGCATACTCTTCAGACACCAGTCGCCCCTCCAGGTTGTCACCTGTGCTTCTGAGCAGCCAGCCAGAGATCAGAGGCTCCCATGACCCCCTCTGTGGGTTTAATTAATTTGCCAGAGCAGCTCTCAGAAACGTTTTACCTGCTAGATCACCCATTTATTATAAAAGGATTTAATTCAGGAGCAGCAGATGGAAGATGCACAGGGCAAGGTGTGGGGGAGGGGCGCGGGGCTTCCCTGCCCTCCGCACCACTGTCCCCAGATATCCGTATGCTCTCCAAGCCAGGAGCTCTCCAAACTCGGTCTTTGGGGGTTTGTGGAGGCCTCATAACATAGGCATGATTGATTAAATCACTAGCCACTGGCCCTCAGGTCAACCTTGAGCTCCTCCTCTCCCTTACCTGGGGCTGCGGGAGACAGAAAGTCTCCAGGTAAGCAGCCCCCTCCTTTAGTTACCTGGTGCCTTTCCATCAGTCACCTCATTAACATAACAAAAGGCACCTTGATTACCCTCATCACAGGAAATTCCAAGGATTTTAGGAGCTCTGTGCCAGAAACCACCGGACATAGACTAAGTATGTATTTCTTATTATAAATCACAACACCGCACTGGGGAAGAGTTAATAAGACAGGGGATGAGAGGAGGGAAGAAGGGAAGGACTGGTCAGTGTAGGGCATCACTCAAATCCCAGGGTGAGACGCCACCCCGATGGCCACGATGGGGTGGGACGAGGTTCATTTCTTGACCGACTGGGTGGTGCTGGCTGAGTCCCTGAACTCCGGGAAGCAGTCCCTGGAGCTTCCCCGCGGGCCAGCGTGTGCTCTAACTCAGAGGAAGGGCGGGCATGGACGCGGGTGGCTCCATCGCCTGAACGCTCATCGCAGGCTGCGGCGGCCACTCTCTACCCACCGATGAAGACGCGGCTGGAGGAGGAGGCGGCGTGGCCGGTTCTACTGTAGCGTCGCCAACACCCACGGCGTCGGGCAGAGAGAAGGGCTTCAGCTAACACAGAAGTCGTTCGTTCTGAAGTCCTGGGGCTCAGTCGGAACTGCTCGGGGACCCCTCCCAGGACAAGCATCACATGCACTTGTCAGACACGCTGGCGGGGCCGGGGCCCTGGGGCAGCAGAGAGGAGCCCAGAGGAGATGTCCCCGGAGGGTGCAGGTGAGCTGGGCGAGGAGCTCGGACACTCTGGGAGAGTCCCCAGGCAGGCCTGGGACACCAGCTACAGCCCCTTCGTGAGCAGATGGGGCTCCGGGCAGGGACGTCTGAGTCAAGGCGCCGACTGTGAGCTCGCGCTGCACCTTCTGCTTCACTGCGGAACGCGCCTGAATGAGCGGTGGGCTCAGGCTGACCGGGCCGCCCACGCAGGCAGGCCCGAGCGAGGTGGCGTGATCTACAAGCTTGTTTTGCCTTGCACATTTAGATCTAAAGACAACCTTGCAGGCACTGAGTTTTGTGTGAGGGAAGAGGCAGCAGCAGGGCCACCGCTCTGTCCCTGAGCCTTGGCAGCACCGCGCGACTCCCACCCAAGCCTGAGTGGGCTCGCCGGGACCCCGGGACCCCGCCACCGACAGAGGGTCACGTACGCTGGCACGAGCGTGGTGGGCAGGTCGGGGCCCAGACCTCGTCTCCAGGCAACCAACAAAGGGGCCTTCATTTCCAGGGCTCGGGGTCACAGTGACACGGCAGATGATGGGACGTGAGTGCAGACAGTGGAGACGGGTTTGGAGGAGTCTGGAGAGGCATTTTTCGAGGCAGAATTGACAGGATTTAGTTCCCATTGAACGGTGAGAACAGAGAGCAGTGACAGCGTCTTCTCATCTGGGTGAACGGAAACTGAATCCATAAGATGAAAGAGGCAGAATTAGGGTGACGGGGCAGGACACGTGAATGGAGACCAGGAGAAGACGGTCACTTACGGAAGCATCTAAGGCCTGTGATGGAGCTTTCGGGGGCATCGGCCTCGAGCTGGCAGCCGCAGCCACGGGAACGGGCCTGGGTGCCCTGGGGGAGGGAGGCTGTGCACATGGAGCAGAGGGAGGGCCGAAGCGGTCACCCTTGGCCATGGCCTAATGCGAGGGCTGGAGGGAGCAGCCATGCAGCAGAGAGTGGACCAAGGCCAGAGCGGGGCCTCGGAAGGGCGTCCGTCCTGCCACCTGACCTGGCAGGGTGCTCGGTACGCGTCTGCTGAGCGAGACCCCCACCAGCAGAGCCAGCGGAAGCTGGTCTCTAACACCTAGAAAACGCCAGACCACGCGGCGGGAGCAAAGCCGGGGGAGCCGACGTCTAGAAGAACAGCTCGTCTCAGCGGAGGTCTGCTGCGACAGTGACAGACACGTTGGCCGGCCCTGCGTCAACGGGAGACGAGGCGACGCTTCCCATGCGACGTGTCAGGCAAGCTGTGACAGGCTGCCGGCGGTGACAGACACACCCTGCATCACGGCCTGCATGGCACACAGCCCCGCTGACGGCAGAAGGCGGAAGGCGGGCGCCTCCGCCGGCCCTGGGGCTTGGGCCACGCGCACACGTCCCCTAATGGTCACAGCCAGTGCCAGAGCAGCAGATTCCAGGTCGCGGGTGACTAAACTTAATGCTGAACGATCCTCGCGGCCAGGATCGAGACGCAGCGTGCGTCTGCCTCCTCACTGCTTCTGCCCCTTCCTCAGCGTGGGCGAACCGTCCAGCACCTGGATGGAGGTTTCGGCAGGTCCTACGGCCCTTAGGTGTGACTCCCGGGGGAGAGGAACGATCATCACCCAGGGACGGGCCAGGGGACTACAGGACTCCGTGGGCTGGGTATCGTTTCTGAGGGGCGGACAGTGTCTCGTGTGCTCAGGCTGCCATGAGAACCGCGGACCTGGGGCTTACGCAACGGAGATGTGTTTCCCTCCGCTCTGGAGGCTGGAAGGCCACGTTCAAGGTGCTGGCCGATCCGGTTCCCAGCGAGCGCTCTCTCCCTGGCCTGCAGGTGGCTGCCGCCTTGCTGTGGTCTCGCATCAGCAGCGGGGAGAGGAGGAGAGAGAGGGCGAAAGCCAGCGAGCAGAGAGCTGTGGGTTCTTTTCTTCTTCTTCTAAGGACACTAATCTCATCATGGGGGCCCTGTCCTTGTGACCTCATCTAAAATCTAATTACCTCCCACAGTCCCCACCTCCAAACACCATCACCCTGGGGGCTGGTCTCCCACACGTGAACTGGGGTCGGGGGACACAAACATCCAGTCCTTAATGGTGTTGTTTTCTGGTTGTTTAACTGCATTAGGTGAGTGCTATGATTTACTGAACATATTCACTAGCCAACTCTTCATTCTGGACGAATGACGAGTTATAGCATATTTAAGGTATGCCTTTTAATTTTAAACTAGTTTAAGAATATTACGGTAGAAAGTAGAAGCTACGACACTGGAGTACTGATATAGATGAATAACTCTGCGTTTACCCCGGAAGTGACATGCACACACTCTGCCCTGAGCAAAACGGGGTGCGCTGGGTCCCGGCCAGTGCAGCCCGACGCTTCAGATCAGCGGAGGCACGTCGGGGTTATCCTCAACGTCCGGATCTTCCTCACTTGGTATGATTTTGGGTTCCGATGGGACCCTTCTGGGCATGCGTGTCTCTCCCTGGACGATGTTAGCCACATCGGGGAAGGAATGTTTGCTGGGATCCACTTCTAGTTTTTCAATTTGCTTGCTTCTAAACAATAAGAAGGAAAAAATGGAATTGTTACATCATTTAAAATTAAACTGCAAACAGATTCAGCTCATTCATTTATTCAGCAACCATCGGCAAGTGCTATCCTCAGAACACAGAGGCAAAAAATAAGAGACTGTCACTGGTTTCAAGTAGCTTAGAGCCTTGCAGAAGCAGGAGTCCAACCCTTAGAGTACCGACGTGCTGACAAGTGCTGGGGGCTGTACCAACAATGCACGGGCAGCTGGAGGAGAGGTCAGCTGGGAGACTCTGCTTACCTGTCAATGCCCCACGGCCAAGGTCATGAGGGAGCCACCCCAGGCAGGTCTCACTTGCTGAATGTAGCTAATCGGGCCTGTGGACCCTGTTGCGGCAGACGATCCAGACTGTCTCGGTTTGGCGAGGGCATTTACACAAGTTCAGCCCATCAATTCCCCCTCCCACAAGAACCTGCTCCTACAGCCCCGGCCAGCCCTCTCGGCAGTGGCCACCATGCAGCTGGCCCAGTAACTGGGATGTGTATAGAGTGACCCCAGTGATTCTGATGATCGGTCACATTATTTTGGAATCACTACACCATTCACTCAGTCAGTCAGTCAGTCAGTCAGTCAACAGACATACATTAAGTGCCTACTATATTCTAGCCCCCAGCAATCCCACGGTCTGTGCAAACAGACGAGTTTCCTGGTGTCATCTAAGAGTGCGGCACGGTGCTCCAATAAAAAATGTACCACAGCGCCACGGAACTGTCCCATTATTGGTCTGTCTCCCTACTAGACTGACATCTTTGAAGCAGAGATTTTTGTCTTTTTCATCTTATCTCTGTGGCATACAGCTTTACTGAAGAAATACTTGTTGAATAAATGAAAACAAATCATTCTATACTATTGTTGGAAAATGAAATTAAATAAGAAATTATCTGTGACCTATAGACAATCCCAGTCAATCGAATCCAGGAGCCCAGGCTGATGTCCTCAGACTAGATTCACGCAGGGGATACACTTTATTGTGGGGGGAGTGGGGGGAGTGTTCGATTATCTTTGGGACAGATAAACTGTGTTGTAACCCTTCCCCTCAGTTCTGTAGTCTGCTCAGCCCTTGCAAGCATTTGCGTTTTTGATTCCTCTGAGTATTTTGACTAATACAGACCTGAAGAAAAATATGAAGTATACAAGAAGCATAAAGTCGCATATTCTGAAGACCCAGATTATACACTATAAACTAGGCAGGAAGTTATATTTTTCAAAGACTTATATTACAGTTATTATTCAATACAGCTGTGCTTTTTAATTACTATGTTCTTATCTAAAAAGCTACGTCATCAGTGGCTTAATGAAGTTGATATCTAAATTCAGCTGTTACAATTATGTTGTCCTTGACTTTGAGGAAAAGAAGCCTATCTCACTCCCAGGCATATCTCCAGGGCCATGACTTCTGGATCTCAGTAATAAAGACCAAGTTGAACTAGGATGCAGTTTCTGCAGCTCGCCTACCTTGGAGGTTGTGTGGGGTCACTTGGATGCAGGACTTTAATTTCTCATGAAGCTCTGGGTACTAAACAGCGGTGGTCAGGCATGGGCACTGGAGGATCACACTAACCCCCTGAATAAGGAGGAAAGGGGCCTTTCTCCCTTGCTGCTTCCTGCCTCAGCATCAGAGGCCTGAAGCGACAGAGGCCCATCGCTGTTTGTAGCCACCACCTGGCGGTCAGAACCAGAACCTCTACAGTCTAGTAAGAATAACTGGAAGGCAAAATGAATATATTATTACCACGAAAGAAAGCAAAAAATAAAAACAAATAAAAAACCTAAAGTCTTACTAAGTGTAAAATACATCAAAGATTGATTCCTTCTGTTAGAGACCATAAGTAAGAACTTCGTCCAGCAATATGGTGGGCTGGCAGACTGGGACGAAAGGCTCCCATTTCCAGCTGACACCTTGCCTCAGATCATTAAGCATCTGACCAGATACTATGGAACTACCAGGTTAGAATTTGGTGAATGGAGGAACCCAGAGAGGGCAGTGGGTCCTGGAGCCACCTTTGCCCTGAGGGCATTTTGCTGAGCCACCTAAAGCTGTGCTTGGTCTTGCCGACCTTACGGAGTCTGAGGACAGAGGTCAAGGCCCTGAGCATGCCAGGTGGGCAGTCCAACCCTCTTCTCAGTAAGGGTGCGGTCCCCTGACAGAATGAATAAGAAGCCCACTCTGCCGACCTCCCCGGGAAGCTGTGAGGAGAGCTGTCCCAATGGAACCGAGGACAGCTGAGTTGTCACCACAAGCTGGGGCTTCAAAAGGTTTATAGCAGCTAGTGGTTAAAAACTCTCAGTCTTGAATATAAAGTGGATGAGATCACTCTTGGAGTCTGCCCCAAAGCCACATGCCCAGGCTCCCTCACTGAACACCCCTGATCTCTGAAAAGCCCCCAGACTATGTTCCGCAATGGAGCAGCTCACAGTCAAAAAATAAACAAGCAATCAAGGGAAAAGGGCACTTTGCATGAGAACCAGCAGAAGCAACAGAAATAGAAACATAAAAACTTCAGACATTGAATGTGAAAGCATGAATTATAAAACCACTACACTCACTATGTTTAAATGAAATGTTTCAGACTTAATAGTAAAATGTTGAAAACTTTCCCTCCGGGGTTTGGCAGTAAAACAAAGATGCCTGCGATCACCCTCGATTCAACATTGCACGGGAGTCCTTCCCGACGCAGCAAGGCATGAAGAAAAAAAGACACAGAACTGGGAAGAAAGCAAGCGATCATTCTTGGCAGATACACAGAGAACCTACAGGCAAATTAATAAAATAATAGGAGATATTAGCAAGGTTGCTGGGTAAAAACTTAAACACAAAGTAAATTACATAGTGGTGATGGTTGCACAATATTGTCCATATACTAAAACCACTGAGCTGTACACTTTTCAATGTCTAAAACAGTAAATTGTGTTATGTGTACTTTACCACAATAAAAACTGCAAATCTATATACCAGCAACAAACAAACAAAAAAGTGCACATTTGTGATAGCATTAAAAATATCATGCCTAAAATGCCTAAAAATTAATAAAACATGGACTATCGATGGAAAATTTATAAACTTTTACTGAGACACTTAAATAAGGCTAAAAAAGAGATGTCGATAGTATAAAAATTGTTCTCCATAAACTGTTCTATATATCCAATAGAATTCCAAACAAAATCCCAATACACTGTGTATATGTGTGTGTGTATATGTGTGTGTGTGTGTGTGTGTGTGTGTGTGTTTGTGAGAGAGAGAGAGAGAGAGAGAGAGAGAGAGAGAGAGAGAGAGACAGATAGACAGAAACATGACAAGTCATTTCTAACATTTATATAGAAACACAAAGGGCCAGGAAGAGCCAACTCTTCAATAAGAAGAATAAGTTGAGCAGACTTTTACTGCTAGTTATAATTTCCTAGAAAAATTAAGGGAATGGAACAGCATAGAGTCCAGAAACAGACCCGCACATATGTGGACACTTGACCTCTGACACAGGTGGACTTGTTGATCATTGTAGAAAGTATAACTTTTATAACAAGAAACATTGGGACAGTAGGGTGTCTAAATGGGAAAAAATTAAGTTGTCATATCTTAACAAAACTGTCGGACCTTAAACAAAAATTAATTCCTAGTGGATTATACCTAAATGTGAAAATGAAAACCACAAAGCTTTATAACATAAGAGACTACCTTTATGATGTCAAATTGAGAAAGGATTTCTAAAACAAGAATAAGAAGACATTAATCATTTAAAAGTGTAATGATTTCGATTATTTTAAGAATATGGTATTCTGTTCACTAAAAGATACCACGAAGTGACTCTGGTTTCCGAAGAAAACTACAAAATTCTGATGGACATCAAAGAACGCGATGAATAAGGAGACATCCCATGTTTAAGGGTAGGGAGGCTCCATATGTCAAGATGTCAGTTCTACTCAACTTGATCTGTAAATTCAATGCAATTCCAATAAAAATTCCAGCAGGTTATCTTGTGGATATTGACAAACTAGTTGTAAAGTTCACATGGAGAGGCAAAAGACTCAGAACAGCCAGTGCAATGTTAGGGGAGAAGAACAAAGTTGGAGGGCCGACATTCCTCACCTTAAAGACTTATTATAAAGCTCTGGTAATCAGGACAGTGTGGTATTGGCCTCACTCATGCAGCCTTAGCGGGTGGCTGTTCGGTTAGTGGCCTCCCCCGGCCAGAGGCTGAGGCAAGGTGGATAATGAAGTTTGTCAGTGATCAAGGAGCATCACAAACAACCTTCGCCTTCTATGTATGGCCGTGAGGTGACCATTTCTCACGATAAGGATGAAGAAGAAAGGCTCTTCAAAAATAACACAGGAGACACTACTACGGAGAATGATGGAAAGACATCTACAGTCACCAAGCGTAACCATGGCGACGACGGTTTTCCTGGGGCCTGAAAACCGTCTGAAAACCGTCTGCGGTGACTTGGCCTAGCATCCCTGCAGTTCCTCGCACACGAGACTCAGACTCCTCACGTGTGCGGATGCTGCTGTGGGTTAATTATGACGGTGAATATTCACGATGGTCATAATAGCCTTGAAGCTCTGTAAATGACACACGTATCGGAAAGGGCATCATGGCGCTGGGAAATACACGCGTGGATTTCCAAGGTTAAAAACAGCACCCCACTTTCCAGTCGGAATTCGATTCCATACCTGTTCAAACAAATCCTAGGTTTGAAAATCCTACAAAACTTCCACAGTTGCCTTTGAATGTACGGATGGCTGACTGCTTGCATTATGCAAGACACAAATATAACTCTCGTTCAGGTATTTTTATAATGATAATTCTGGCACATACATTTGTATCACAAAGATCGTTTGCCTTGGTTCAAAATAGATTTTACCATCTGGAGGGTAAAAGTCCGGAAATCCTGACGGGGAGCAGGAAAGCCGAAAGCACCGGGATGTCCATTCTAAGGAAGAACCGGGAAGTCATCGAGAGCTTGGTCCAGCATACTTTATGGGATGTCACCGCTGACAGGAGGTGGGCTTTGTTCTGAGGGTCTCCAGGGGCCAGAGCCAGAATCTTCAGAGGAATCAAGGAGAGCCTGTCTCACGCTGAGAAACACTCAGAACGGGGTGACTGTTCTCTCGAGGGGGTGAAGGTCCCGGTGGGTAAGAAGCTAACGCAAAGGCCAGAGGTGACCTGACACGATGGCACACGGAGGGGCCTCTTGGCCCTCGAAGCCTTGAGCGTTTTGGAGTCTATGAAGTGACGTGTGTCATAAAAGGGCTGCAGTGTGAGCAGCACTGTGAACAGGGCTCAGCAGTTGTCCCAACGTGTCACAGATACGTGACCTTTGAACATTCTCAACTTCTCTTTCCCTCATTTTCCCCATCTGTACACTGAGGATAAAAATGGGGCGGGTTAAGTATGTCCCTGCGGGTAAAGCACACAGCAAAGTGCCCGACGCAGAGCGAGTGCTCCATAAATGTCAGCGGTCAGCAGTGCTGACGTCACCACTTGGTGTTATTTCACAAGGAACTGGGACCCGCATGGACACAGGCTTATTTTTAGGAATTTAGAGCCCTGCCAATCAAGAGTCTAAGTCTGGGGCATGAACATTAACATTTGTGGTATGCATCATTTAAAAACCTTAAATAACTATCTTTTTGGAAGGTGCATTCTAGCCATCAGATGACAATGAAGAGGACAATATAATAAAGCTAAACTGAGGTGGGGGTACCTTTTGTTTGTTTGCTCTCGGCTGCTGTCCGGCATACATGTCACAGGCTTGGAGGTCTGTTGGCCACTTGTGATTACTTCTCCCACCTAAAATAAAAATACGACATATACTAAGTAGTATACTCCTCTCTCATATGTCTTTAAAAAAATAAATAAATATATTATATGTATATATTTTTAAGATGCTAAAATGTTTTAATTTGCACTGCATTGTCCATGGCAGAGTCTAACTTTAAGCCCCTGCACGTGGTCTGAGAAGGCTGTATCACACATCGTATCTGTTCACGGAAGTCTTACAAAGCCACAAGCTATGATTTGACTGCCAAAGGCCAGGCAGGGGAATACAGTGAATTGATTCATTTAGCAAATATTTTCTGAGAGCCAACAATAGGCAGACACTTTTGGGGGTGTTGGGGACACAGGTGTGGCTGAGGTGCTGCGCTGTGGTGGAAGGCACTGGAGCTCCCGCCCTCCCAACTACTGGACCCTGGATCCTTCCCCCGTGAAAGGAGTGAGGCGTGATCTCAAAGATCCCTTCTTAGTCTGAAGAATTCTGTAATTCCACTATTTCCTTTAAGCCAGATAACCTCAGTGCTAAGCACGTGAGGTCTCAATCAATAAAGCTGAGCGACTTGATTCAAAAACACACGGCACAGGTCATTCAGATCCAGGACGCTCCCTCAGGAAACCCAAACAGGGGACAGTGGATGGGGAGAAGAGAGCGTGCGACTGCTTGTTAGACCCCTACAGCGTGCCGGGTACATGGTACTTACGCTAGCTAAGTATTTTACATATTTTACTTCTTTAACCCCCCACTTTCCAATATTCCTATGAGACAGGGATGACTTGTGGGCAGAGAGAAGGAATTTAAAACCCTTCACCTCGCATTGCCTTGGACCACTGACCAGGGAGGGGCTTCTGTCCTTTGCTTGTAAGGGAGAGAGAGATCTGGAGTGGGTGTATACTCCTCTGCCTGTCAGCTCCTCCTCTTTGGTAAGAAGATACCTCATTTCCTGGTCACATCTCACTGGTGGCAGTCACTCCTCTGAAAGGTGAGGGACATCTGCCACTCTTGTCTGTCCTGCCTGAGACTCGATGTGCTGCACAGCAGTGGTCAAACCCATGCAAGTGGTTAGGACAAAGACGAGGCGTGGGCTCGGAAGGCCGTCGCCAGCCCTACTCCCACACGCTGGCTAAGGCGAGCTTGCTGGGCTCACCAGCTGCATTTAGAAGGGAGTCAGGAGCCCCGTCTAGTCTTAATCTTGAAGCAGATGCTCTGGCCCAATATTTACTGGACCTCTGCACTGGAGTGCCGGGCACTTAATCTTATTAATCGATGGGGTCATTTATTTCCCATTGACTAGTGTTTCGTGGTTACGTGCTCCACAGGTCAGAAGCCTCAAAAGCCATGCCCATTGTTTATCCCATGTAGGTTTCAATAAATGATGAATGAACAAATAAAGAAATGAGTCCTACTTTGTAGAGCTGTGGTGGCAGACTCAGGGAGGTGAGCGCCCTTATGGATAATGGGATGATACGAGAACCAGTTTTTTTAGATAGTGCAGTTGTATATTTTTCTATCATATCTTATAAAAATTCAATCTGTGTGATTTAGTTCAGCTCCCTTACACAGAAGATCATGAATGTAAGTTGGCCTTTCCCCTCCCATAGACCTCACGAGAGGGCCTATGTACAATGCAGAAAAAAAGATCCGCCTTAAAGACTGTCTTTTCTGTACACCTCCTGAAGAGCCTTCTGGGGAAAAAAAAAATATCTTTAAGCATCACAAATGGTTTGTGCAATGGCCAGACTTTTGCTGAAACTCTGGAAGAAAACAACAATGAATACCGCATGCACTAAAGACATTAAATTTCAAGTCTGGAAGAGTTTGCTCAGAAATGTTTTAAGAGAGGTACAGTCTGCATAACAAAAACTTGTAGAAGAATACTGTGCAAGAATCTAAAGGCACCGATGCGACGTTCACTGAATAATTAAAGACGGTGACTCATGGAAAGGCTCACCTAACAAAGCAGGTCTTTATTATCATCAAATACAGTTTATTTTGGAGGACGCTAATTCTAAAATGTTTTATTGATGCTTTAAAGTATATCTCATGTCACAATTTCATTGTTTTCCATTAATTTCTTGCTGGCCAACAATGTCACGTTTCTGGATGTCACTGTGGCAGGGTACGAGCATTTCCACCCCTTTCCTACGCAAACTTAGATGGCTTTTCTGCCTTTTCTCTAACCGGATGAGTGTGATGAATACCAACACCCCCCCCACCCCCGGCCCGGCCTTTGGGAGATGGAAACGCCTCAGCTAATGCTGATTCCAGCTCTGGTTTACAAAGCCATATTGCTGTCGAACACGAAAGAAAGATGGACTCGAGGAGACAAAACGGAGGTGCCTCCGAGTTGAGAGGAGCGGCCATCCGGGTAAGGAGCAAGGGCCCCTGCGTCCCGCAGCGTCTCAGGGAGGTGGCGGGACCCCCGAGGCAGGGCTGCGTGATGTGTGCGGGCCACACGGCCCCACAGTTCTCCGCCACCGTGGAGATGTCCCGCACCATCCGACGCGGCCATTGAGCGTCCAAGTGAGGATGGTGTGGCAGAGACGTGGACATTTTAATTTTATTAAGTAATTTTAATTTGTATTGACTAAGCCAGAGAGTTGGGAACCGGACCCGAGAAAGGCCCGAACCCATATGTGGGCTGCCCGGTCCCCGCTCAGGAGGGAAGGAGACGCCACCTGCACCCGTTGCCCCTAATTTGTCTGTGGTCCTTGAGCACATGGCTTTTTCAGTTCTGGAAGTCTCTGCTCCTTCCTTGACATGTCTGGGACCTTGAACTCTACGTGGGTGTAAGAAACCAGAGCCCCCGTGTTCCAATCTCTCTGTTCTATGTGGTGTCTAAGGCTGCTCCCAGCCTGACTTGGGACAACTCTGAAGGACCGTGACCGCCCAGAGCTTGCTGAGACTTTGGCCTCTGTTGAGCCTGCGACACAGCTCAACTTCTGGTCCCCTCCCTCCCACAGGGCTCGGCCCCCAGGGCACTCCCTAACAAACACGGTGGAAGCTCATCTCCAACTCAGAATCTGCTTTCTGGGGAGCAGTGGCACCTTAGCACCTTTCTTATTTTTTAGTATTTTAATTACATTAATGAAGCCAATGTTAATTAAAATACATTAAAATACCAACTTTAAGGAAAAGGTTCTTGAGCAAAAACAGTACAAGTTTTGTATTGCTTCAAATGTGAAGCAACAAAATGTGAAGACTAACAAGAATGGGAGCATATGCATAATTAGAGTCTTAAAACACCCCATTTCTAACACTGTCATTTGTCACATAATAAGCTCAGACAAAGATTCTCTGTGTTTATGGAAATGCAAATAGAATCACAAATTTGGAACTTTCCTTCACAGAGAATTTGCTGTGCACCAGAATCTAAATGTGTTTCTTATTTTTAAAAGATATTTTCAGCTCAGTTAGTTTCAAAGATTCTTTTAAGTTTAAAAGTTAGAATTAAGAAATCAACGGTAAGAAAAATATTAACACCAACATTCACATAAACAGCAGGTGAAACATTCTTGCTCCGAGGTCCCGTTTCCCAAGCCAGAGGGTCATTGACTGACTCAGAGTCCCAAGGCACCGGAACACTGGCCTTCGGTTGCCCACTGCCTGTGGTCTAGCGCTATCCTCCTCTAGAAAGTCATGTTCATTGACATCAGACACCTTATTCATTCGTGCTAAGCGTGTTTGGGAATGACTGATGGAGACGTCGTGAGGGCAAAGTATGTTTAATCAATTAGATAATGTGGGATGAATGGTTTCCTGAATCCATAGAGAAATTCAACAGTGGGACAGGCACAAAAGTACAGATTAATGTCTTAATGATGCTAAACATGATTTTAACTCTTACAGAGTCATGAAATTGAGAGTTGGGTGTGAATATGGAGGTAGTAATGGAGTCCACTTGTCTACAGAATGCAAAAGTCTGTTCTAAAGATTTCCTGACAAATGGCTTCCCAGTCTTTGCATAAATAAGTATCGTGAGATGGAGTCTCATCACTTCCTGCAGCAGCATCCTGCACTGAGACCATCTATACCACTTGAACAAAATGTATGTGGTTGCTTTATCAACTATAAAAGTCATGAATACAACAAACCTGGACTATGTGAATGGTGTAAAAATACAGTAAAGAGATGCAAAGAAGAGAGACCTAGTTCCCAATCTTATATTTAGTTTGAACCATAGAAATGACCAATATCTGACTATTTTTGACCTGTAAAACACTGGTTTCACATGGTTCAACTTAATAGATATTTATATTAAGTTAAATAAGAATGAGCAAACGATCATTCTATTTCAGGTGAAGACTTGCTAGTGGCAAATCAAAAGAGTGAATGGACAAAGAACATGGAATATAATCAGAGACAGTTGTTGAGAAAGAAAACACAAAACAATCAACCTTTTAAATTTTTATGCAAATTTACCCTGGCTTCTTAAATAAGAGCATTCATGAAAATCAGAAATAAATTTCTCTTAGATTTTCACCTTGCATCATAGTTTCAACTATTACCTCCATTAAATCCATTCAAAGAAATACTTACTGAGTACATTTTTCTGTGCTGCACATAGGACTAAGTGGTAGATATGGAATGATAGATTAAAAAATTATCCCTGATTACTTCATGAGGAATAAAGACACAATGTATGCAATAAAACACACTGAAGAAAGTACAATTGATAGATATGTGCATAGACTATTATGGAAGCCCACGGTAGGGACACTTCCTGGGTGGCATGGGGGACAAGGATCAAAGAAGGCTTACTAGAGGTTTGAGGTTTGACATGAATTTTAAAGAATAGGTAGGAATTTGCCAGAAAATGGAGGTCATGCAGAGATGAAGAACAGTCCAGGGAGAGAAAAAAGCATGAACAAAGACAGGAAGGTAAAGGCCCACAGGAACTAGCAGAGTGTATTGGGCTGAAAGTAGCTGGAAATAAGGCTGAAGAACCAGGCCAAGGTCAGATCTTGGGAGACTTCATTTTAAGATACTTGCACTTGCACAGAGGTGATGGGAGCCTTTGCAGTATTTTTCCCCCTCAGTGATGTAGTTAATTCACCTCAGTTGCAAGAGTAACAGGCTAAATGCACCTTTCTTATTTTCTTTAGCCAACGTGTGTGATGTAAACAAGAACACTAAGTCCAGTGGAGTTATGGCTTTTGAAAGACATATTCTTTCCTCACTAGATTAAAATATACTTTTCTTTTTAGACTATGCTAGAGAAGCTTCTGCTGCCATCCCCCTTTCCCTTTTCTACTCTGGTAGACTGATGACAAATAATTTGCTGGGAAAAAGTCTAAACGTGTGTAAGGGCCATAGGGTTGATTGTGGGAACACTCTCGCATGTAAACTGTTGGCTGATGACGCTGTCCTGGGCTTCCGTTTGCCTGCGGACTTCAGACACGCACGACTTCTCTACCTTCCCACTGTATCACATGAGATAGATAGGTTTCAGACTCGGCATTCGAGATCACCTAGCACTGATCCATCCTCTGAAAAGGGGTCATTTGCATAAAGTACAATTCATTAAGCAAAGTTCCCCAGAGAAGGTGAAAACAAAAGTTAAATGGATATTGTCCTTAAAAAGAGTTGACATTAATAACTGACTTTTATACCCTTCGGTCGAGGCCGCTGTGATGTTTTAAGGAGGGTGCGCTGCAGCATCCTAACTCAGCAGCAGCCCCGAGCCCATTTGCCATCATGTCCGTTTCTTGTCCCGATTTTGCTCTGCTCTGTATATCACAGGGAGGTGCAACCCTGTGGGCTTCATTACCCAGCTGCTCGTACCATCTGAATTCCAGCTGGGCTTGGCTCATCTGAACAAGCCTTTTCTATGGAAATTGACAAGCCAATTCTTAAATTTATATAAAAATACAAAGGACCCAGAACAGCCAAAAAGATCATGTAAAGGAATGAAGCTACAGAAGTTAGTCTTCAAGCTTCATTATAAAGCCACAGCAATCAGTACAATATGGTATTGGTGTTAAGGATAAACGGATGGATCCATGGAACAAAATACAAAGGATATAAATAGACACTTACTTATAAGGGTAACTGATTTTTGACAAAGGTGAAAAAGCAATTTAATGGGAAAAGTAAAATCTTTTGGTGCTAGAACTGCATATCCATATGGGAAAGAAATGAACCTTGTCAATTGCTTCATATCCCATATAAAAAATTTTAAATGGATCTCACAGACTTAAAGATAAAAGCTAAAATGATAAAGCTTCTAGAAGAAAATTTAGGAGAATAAGAAGCTAAAGAGTTCAAAGACAGGAAATAGGAAGCAACAACCTAAACAGAAAAAAAAAATAATTCATATTAGAATTAATCAAAGCTAAAAACTTCATCTTATTTCAAAAAAAAAAAAAAAAATCAAGTGACTAGCTGGGAGAAATAGTTAAAAGACATTAAGTCAAGATAAGGTATGAATAAGTAGTCTCGGGGTTTCATTCTTTAAATAATATTTATTGGGTACCTACTAAAAGACAGGTACTATTCCAGACATTGAATGAATCACGGTCTCCACTATCGTAAACCTTACACTTAGATGCGGGAAGACAAAACGTACAAAACTGAACAATTAAGGTCATTGTGTTTGGTGATAAATACTACAATAACAATAAGCCAGGTCATATGGTTAGGAAAGATTAGTGAGGGAAGGTGACGCTGGCGATGTTAGCTCTGACGATCAGGAAGAGAGCCTGTGAAAAGGTAACATTTCAGCTAAGACCTGCATGATACAAAGAACGCGGGTGAGAAAAAAAAGGAAGGGACCGAGTATTCTTAGCCAAAAAAAAAAAAAAGCCAAGTACAAAAGTCCTGTTGAGGGGAATGAGGCTACTGTGTTCCAGGAAGAGAGAAAAAAGCCGAGTCTGGAATATAATGAGAGGAGGAAAGTGGAACAAGGTACCAGAAATACAGGCAGAAATCAGCTTGTACGGAGCCTTCTGGGCTACAAGGAAATCTGAATACTATTCTAAGTGCTATGGAAAGCCATTGGTGGGTTTTAAGCAGAAGAATAAAATAAGCTGATTCATATTTTAAAAAGGTCACTCTGGCTTCCGTATGGAGAAAGAATCAAAAGGTGGAGGAAATAGAAACAAGGAAAACAGTGAGAAGGGGTGTGAGGTGTCCAGCTGAGAGACACTGGCTTGGGCAGGGGTGAGGCAGGGAGGTGGTGATCTATAGCTAAATTCTAAGACAAGACCCGAGTCAAGGATGCAGCCTCATCTTTGACTTGCGTAGATGATGGGGATACTTTCTGAGACAGGAAAGACTGAGGGAGGAGCAGGTCTGCAGAAGAAAATTGTGAGTTCGTTTGGCCATTTGAAATTAGTCATGCTGATGACATATTCATTTGGCTTGTCAGTGCCAGGTGCATACAAGTGCCTGATTCTAAAGCCTATACTCACATTTTTTATTTTCTAACTAATATATAATTATACTTTCAATTTCCACTGTGGTTTATTAACATTTTAGGACAGTATTTTGAATGTCCCAATTTTATTTATTGGTTTACTCCACATTTTATACTCAATTAATTATATTTCTATTGACTTGTAATGAAATTTGATTTCTATGATTTTTTTCTTTTGGAAATGAGAATGAGGTTTTCATAGGGTTTTGTCTATTATAAACTTTTAAAACTATCTCAATTACATCATTCAAATAAATGTTTTTACTTTTTGTTGTTCATATCTATAAAGGATGGAAATTGGTCATAAATCTAGTAAAGATGAATCTTTGATTTTTCCTTTTCTTTGTAAGAGGCTTAAATAATGTACAATCTAGCAACTAAAAGGCATTTGGTCTTTATTTTATTTCATTTTTTGTTACTACAGAATCATCCTTGTTCCAGTCAATGCTATTGTTTTAAATTCTACCATGTCTGACATTAATTTTGCCATAACTACTCTAATTTTGCTTGAATTCACTTAATGTAGCTTTACCCATTCTTTTTTTTTTTTTTACATATTTCCTGTGTCTTTCAGGTGTGTTCTTGTAAGCTGGATACCATAAGTGATTTTACATCTCTTACTTTCTTACAGATTTCTGCTTTTTATGTTTCCTTCCTCATGTTTTTTCATTTTGTGTAACTGTATTGACTTTTGCTTGCATTTATTTGCTTGCATTTATTTCTGTAATGCTTTGTAATTTACACATTTTTATTTAATTCCATTCCTTTTCCCTGAAAATATTTATGTTAAACATCAACATAAATAAAGTGCAAATTATACATTTGGGGGTTGTGAAAGAAAGTGTTTATATGGTTGTTCTCCCCACTCACGATTTTCCTATTTTCATGTTTTAATATAAGTTTTATAAATCATATAACCTCTTTTTTGTATCATCTTCACTACTCTTCCAAAGAAAATAATTTTTTGAATCTACTGAGACCTTATGTGAAAGAATTACAACCATTTCTCTAAGACTGTGGCGCTTGAGTAAGACGACTGTCGCAGCAGCAGAGGGCTAACGGGTGGGGGACGTAACGGCGACTGAGAACTGGGAAGCCCTCGTTAGGTTCCCAGTTTGAGGCAACACATCAGGGAGGAATCATGGCCTTGATCCTGAACCTGGAGGTGTGAGCAGAAGGGAAGAGTAGCTGCTTAACAAGAGTCTGAGCCTGTTTGAAACCGACACTTCTCACCTGGGACGAGGGCCGATGTGGGTCAGTGGGGCGATGGTCAGTGCAGCCAAGAAGGAGAAGACAGGAAGAAGGACCTAAGAGGCCCACGCCATTTTTTTCTCTTCCACAGTAATTCACACAGCACTTTATTCGTACTAAGTGCTTAATAAATTTTTGATGAATTGAATAAATATTTTAATTGATTAATTAATAATTCATTAATTGTCTAAAGTTTTTGATAAATTTGCAGAAAGTTTTCTACTTCT
Source organism: Eidolon dupreanum (assembly GCA_028627145.1). Taxonomy (NCBI): domain Eukaryota; kingdom Metazoa; phylum Chordata; class Mammalia; order Chiroptera; family Pteropodidae; genus Eidolon; species Eidolon dupreanum. The sequence goes on along the minus strand of CM053511.1, from coordinate 3,785,705 downwards.
GACTTCTAGCACCTTACTTCCATGTTGTGACAACGCAAACGTGCTAAATAATTCCCTCATCTGATATTAATAACATCCACATAATTTATTTATGGGTACATCATCATTTTTGCTTAAGTGTGCACATTTAACATCTCGCCCATGCCTCAGAAGTAATTTCTAAAAATGTCTCCACATTTTTCTCTTCATAAAACTTCCAAACTGTCTAAGTCCATTAGATACCAGCCAACCTTGATGGAAGCCAGTGATTTGCTCTGGAGGGTGGGGGATCAGCTACCAGGCGGACAGCACTCAGCAAGGAGGCCCAGCCTGACAGCTGACATGGATGGCCACTCCCTAACAACCCTTGTGTCAACTTCAGCGGCACTGGGTCACTTGTAAATCGTCCACCTCCTTACATATCTCTGGTGTTTACACTGATTCATTAATTATCCGCAGTTCTGGTACTCAACATTTGAAGAAGCAAAGTTCAGATTCCCATAAAGGAATATTATTATTACAAAACTTTAGAGTTGATAAGACATTTTAATTTTCCTCTGGCATAAGAGTGTGTTTATATGTATATATGCATATATATACATATATATACATATATATGCATATATGCATATATACATATATACACACACATACATATATATATCTCCAAACTTATTGTTGATTTAGTAACTTCATTATTTCTTAACTGTGTTCTTATTGACTTTACTAAGAAAAGCACATAATTCGCTGAACCTATTAAAAAAGATTTCTTTAAAGGAAACAAGATCTTTTTCTAATTAAACTTGAAAGAAGATCACTAATCAATAATATTAGAAAATATATAAATTACCATTGGCATATTATTTAAAAATCTTTGAAGAGATAAAAATACCTGTATAAGTCAAACATTTCTGAAGTATATTCTATCTCAAATAAACACATACTTGGCAGTAAAGACGATTTAAATTTTGAAAAACAATTTTAAAAATAAGGATGAGAATACTGGTGTTGATTCCAAAAGCAACCCAAACTGTCTGAGAAAATTTTAAAAAGTGCAATGATTGATATTTATATGTGAAATCAATAATAAGTCACAAAACACAGTGACGTGGCTTTAAAATAAAAGTGGAAGACATCTAACTAACAATGGTTTCTTCAAAATCCTTTCATGCTTACGAAGCACAATCTTATCTTACAGTCCCCATGGATGATCACCCACAAACATCAAGGATGATAATGATGTTTTTTTTTTTTTAAAAAGAAAGCAAGAAAGAAAGAAAAGAAAAGAAAAGAAAAGAAAAGAAAAGAAAAGAAATACCCTTTTACAATCTCTCTAGAGAGAGTGTCAGTTGGAAATACCCTCCATTCACATGAAAAAGGTCATGATTATCTTGCTTGGTCTATGCCAGCACCAGTTCAGAAGTTCTGGGGTGTTTAGAACACCCTCACCTTCGCTCTGACGGCAGGGGGCAGCACCTCCCATCGACCAGAGTCTCAGGGGTTAGCGTCCTACTACCCTAGTCCATCACCTCTCAGGCAGTGCGTTTGCACTGCCTCCTAGAGCCTTCCCGCCAGGGTGCTGGCTCGGTGGATCAGGCCTATTGGCCGCCTTCCCTTCTCCACTGCCACAGCATCCCGTTACCTCCCAGCAAACCACGTACTCATATCCCTGCATTAGGTTCTGCTTCTGGGAAACCTCAAAGTAAAACAGCATCTCACGATTTAATACTTTTACAGTAACTGTGGGACTCGGGAGGAAGAGCAGCAACCTGTCATAACCAGATTCCAAAACGCTGACTGGGTTTCTGTTGGGTCGCACTCACGTCTCTAAGTGCCTAGTTTAACTGTGTGTGCTGGGTACTTACTTGAAAAAATAATCAGTCTATCTGTCTATCTGTCAATAATTTGAGTCCAGTGATGATGTCTACCTCTCCCGGAGAGGATTTCACTGGGTTTTGAGTGGCATCTGTGAGTAGTACTCATCTAAAACTAGCTTCACTCAAGTTCAAGGCCCAGTTTGGAGGCCATTTCACTAGCCGATTAAGCTGCGAGAACTTCTGAGGATTGGCTGGCTTCTCGTCCAACTCACTCTTGAGTTACACAGTCCCTCAGAGTTGCATCCCAAGTGGGGGTGCCACACTAGAGCCCCCAGAGCAGTGGGCTCCCAACTTTGACTTTTTTCTTCTCACCCTCGTGTGGTCACCGGAAGCATGGTTTATCCTCTCTGGCATTCCTTCTGGGTCAGTGGACAGTAATTGCTCACTGTTTTAATAGGTATTGATATTATTAAGATGTTTTTAATCTATGTAGCCCATCTTCCTAAATTTTCCTCAGTGTGCTTGTTGTTCCTAATTACCACTTGGCAATTAGTGATGATGGGGCTCCAGAGATGTTATTTAAAGTCATGAGATTAGAAGGGATCATGCAGGGATGAGTATAAATAGAGAAGAGACAGGGCCCAGAACTGAATGACTAGACATGCCAATTTTCAGAGGCCTGGATATGAGAAAGAACCAGAAGGCAAATATAAATGTGTTTTAAGGGTTTTACTGTAAAGCAGCTCAGGGCAAGAAATAGAGGAGTGTGTTTTTATTTTGTTCTGTTTTTGTTTTTAAGAAGAGAGATGATTCAGCATGTTTTCTAATATAAGATGCAGAGAACAGAAATTGAATGAAGCAGAAGAGAGAATGGAGAACTGTCAGAGGGGGTAAATGGTCCTTTCAAGGCAAGTGGGAAAAGGATGCAACACACATCTGGAGAGCCGGGATAGATCACAGACAGTTCACTAGAGCCATCAGGAAGGAAGGCCAAGCGAGGGAAGATATGGTGGGTGAAGCATGTGGAAGTCAACTTCTGATGCTTCTATTTTTCCAGCTGGAAGTTTTAGGAATGAGCTGAAGATGAGAAATACTGTAGAAAAGGAGTAGAAGTATGCACGGAACAAGACAATCTCGCCAGACAACCAGGGAGCCCTCACTACAGACCCACTAGAAATGAACAATCAGAGGCTCAAAGAGAATTTACGACGGGCATACGATAAGCATATCTGAACAGAAAGTACTGAGAAATATGTGTCCAACTAATAAGAAGAAGGGAGTCTGAGACTGTTTTTTAGAATCATGGTCTGTAATATTGACCTTAATAGGTGACTTTTACATCTGTACTCGATGCAGAAGAATCAAGTAAGATATTCACCGATCGAAGTTGTAAATATATTTTGCTCTTCAGTTCACATGGCAACTTCCTTAATCTCAGTTAATTATTCTGCAAGAACACCCGAAGGAAATCATGAAGCATATTCTTGGAGTGTTCCTGTAACATGTCAATTGAGAATCTAGATGGCAGTTTAATTTAATGATGAGATGCAAGCTTCTCAGCGAATGCAAAATTTCAGTTAAATCTTGTTAAGTTGGACTGTGATGAGATCATGTGCCATGTCTTCCCAGGCTGGTGGTGGTAATTGTTTATGTACACATAACTTAGTCTGACCACACACTGAAGGCCAAGCATAAACTCAGAAAATGTGATAGGAGAATAACCTCACTCAAAGTGGGAATAAAATCAGTAAATAAACTTCAGAAAATACATAGCAGCTATAGAGAAAAAAACTACACACACAAAAAAAACTTGAGGAACATAAGAATAATACACAGAAAAACATATATTATGAGATATATAATTTTTATACTTTTTATGTGTATTTAACATGAAAAATGTAGAGATATAAAAACAAGAAGGATAATGGGAAAAGGATGCTATGTTTATTTAAAAGATTCATAAGCAGTGACAGCAAAGGCTTCCTGATCAATTGCCTGGCACCAGCACTAGGCACACAAATCATGCCTTGATCTCCTTTTAAAAAATAGATACCATCCCATCTTTGGTTTTTCAGTTAGACTGGAAGTTTCCAAAACAAAACAAAACAAAACAAAACAAAACAAAACAAAACAAAACACCTGCTGATTGTAGTGTCATACACATGTCTATATCAAAGTACGGAGGTAATTAAGTTATCTCTTAGATTTCTCTACAGGATATTCTCATTAGCATAGAAGCATTTCCTTAATTTGTTGCAGTCACCAAGGATAATACGATTCTTACAGTTGTGTTTGTTATTTTTTTGCTTGACAATAAATTATATTTGCTGTTTTATTGCCTCAGAGTAAAAATACATAATTGCTTACCCATATTTGATCTGCTGCAAAACTGGCTAGGGGCAAATGAAGGATTATTAAATCATTATAGAGACCTTATTGGTTAATCAGGTTTGGGCTCTGAGCAGACATACCTGCCCCATCCGCCTGTTTTTCCTCATGAGCAGAACCTCACTTGGACTGGCTTCTCTCTTCCTCCCCTTGGAAGTCTGAGTGACTTGGGCAAAGCCGACCGCAGCCCAAGCTCACAGCATGACGCAACGGTGACCAAATATAAAATAATAGAAACTAAACGAAGTACTGCCATCTCTTGGGCAGAGGCTGGTTCGATTGTCCAGGGCTAAGCCAAGCAAGGCTTGTTGGGCTCTTCAGCTAAATCGGCTTGATCAGTCCCAAGGAGCTGCTGCTCCATGGTGACAGGAGAGAGCTCTGTGTCTCTTTCTCTGATTCACATCAAAAGTCATCTCTACCACCCCTCCCGCAAAGACAGCCAAAAAAGAGTTTAGTTACAATAATATGTTGTCCATATCATAAAATAATAGAAAAGATAGCAGTATTTCTTGGGTACTCACTATGCTTTGGATTTTATGTGTATTATCTCTCTTAAGAATTATATTAGGACACAGAGGCCTAGGAAGGTTCGTAATTGGCCCGAAATCCCAAAACTAGTAAGCTCGGCATTTGGAATTCAAATACATTCTTAGATATCCAAGGCCTGCTTCGTCTTCCTTCACAGTTAGCTATCTGTAAGGCAAGTATGACTGCGGTGTAATAGACATGCTCCAAGGCACCTGCCCCACTTGGAAGAACCACGTGATTCATGAAAGCCAGCCCCGTGGAGCGAGGAGGGCTGCAGAGGGAAGAACTCGTAGGACGAGTCGCCGTACGCCCCAGCCAGTGACATCACCTACCTTGGGCATGCAGATCACCAAATGCCCAGTTGTCTGAGATCTTTTAGCAGAGCTGCTGTCCGGTTTGACTTCAGCCGGCAGGACGAGCTGAAATGGCTGAAAAGGAACAGGAGGTGTCACGAGGGTGTTTCATCTTACGCGAGACAGTAGTTACTTCAAGGGAATTTTCATTAAAAATTTAAAATGCACCGTTCAATTAAAGACGTGCTTAGACTTATTAGGAAAAAGTATGTGAGCTATGTTAGATATGCATGAACTATTTTACCGACTTTAATAAATAGTCTAAAAAAAAGTTATTAATCACAATGAAACACTCACTGGTACATTTATGTTAACAAGGCTGATAAAGAATTTAGAGACAAAAATTGTTGTCCTAAAACGTCAACATATTTCCATTTTAAAGTCTTCAACCTACCTCATAGGAATGCTCAGAATTAGCAAAAACTATTTCAAAAATGATCAAATTTCAGTTGCTATGAATGAAATTATTGACAATTTAAAATGAGTGTAGTATTTCAATGTAATTTCAAGCATAGGCTACCATATATACAATCATCAGCTTTGTAAAAAATACCAATGCGATAGACACAGGTTAAAAATATTAATTTTATCAAACTACACAATGGTCAGCAGCCATTACTGCCAAGTACCACTCCCGTGTGCTTAAAAAATAGTCCTCTGATTGGGTCTCTCTAGTCCTCTGATTGGGTTTCTCTTTTTCTATTATAATATAGCTAAATGAAACAGAACGAAACTTTCAGGCAACCTACCTTGGTCCAAGGCTTGGCTTTCGAAATGAGAACAGTCTCTAGGGTTCTACTCACCTTTCCTTTGACCATCACTCGCACGTAAGTTGGTTGTACATCAACATCGATTAACGAGGTATCCATATACCTTGAAAATAAACACATCAAACATACTAACTCCTGTGATTTTCAAAAACATTAAGTTTGCAAGTTAATTTACAAATACAAATTCATACTTATGGGACCATTTTAAATGAAGAGAGTTTAACATTTCCATGCTAAACAGGTCTTCAAAAATGAGGTTTGAATTAATCCTCAGACCAAAGGAAATTCAACATACTGGCAATTTCATTTTTAGACTCAGAAGTACATTTGGCATTAATTGCCCTGAACTCAAAAATATCTGGGGTCTCAAACTTCAGAGGTTTGTAAAAAACAGCTTGCCATGTTCTTTCATGAATATTTTATTTTAAGCCCCCATGACTGACTTGAATAGCCAGGAATGCTGCATCCACTGTGCTTGGAGCCTGCAGCCACCAGCCGCTGCTTGCATGGCTGCTCCCCACAATGCAGCTGTTCTGCAGCTGCCTTGATGCCATCTCCCCTGCACTGGCTTTGCTTCTCCCTGTGACGTCATATCCTGCTGAGTAAGCAAAGCCTTCCGTCCATGGCACCGACCCCAGGATCAGGGGGCAATTATTCCCCTCGACTTTCTGAACAAATGAAAGCTATAGATTTCACCTCGCTCGTTTCATCAGATAACGATTTTATACATTTTAAAATATTGCAAGCATTAGAAAATGCAGTGATGATGCAAAAATCACAAAGGCTCAGGCAGGCGGGATAACACTGGGGTTACCGGGGACAGCACAGGCTTCAGTCACACAGACCTGTGAGGAAGAACTCCTCCCCTTTCTGCGGCATCACCTTGGACCACACTCCTTAACCTCTCTGAGCCTGTTTCTTCATCTGTGAAATGAGGATATGAAGATGAAGAGTGCCTATCCTCTAAGATTGCTATGAAGACACATGCCCAGTGCTTAGTATATAATTAGTGTTAACGAGGCAACATATTTTATTTAATAAAAAGTATTACGATAATCAAAAGTAGAGTCAAAGTTTCCTAAAACATCCTATTTAATATCTCCCACATTAATTGATTACGTGTTCTATTTCATGCTTGGGGCCTCCTAAAATGTTCATCTTCCCCTACCTATGTTTTTTCTCTGCTTAAAACAATCTCCTGCCAGTTCTTTGCAGAGCTCACTGTTTCTAATCATTTGATTTTCAGAGCTCATGTCACTGACTTTCCTGACTATACCACCAAACACCGGACTCACGCACACCTTGAACTCTGCCCCTCTCCTATGCAGTACTCTCCTCCTTCTGTAATTACTTATTGCATACCTGCCTGCTTATTGTCTGTCTGGACTCTAAGCTACAGAAGAGCAGTGAGGGTATTTAAAACACACCAGTTACAATCTCCCAGGGCCTGGAATATAGTAGGTATTCTATATTTGTTGAGTAAAGGCAGGAAGCATACACAAATGCGTGAAGTTAACTTTCCATGTGCTGATGAAGATAACGAGGAACTTCAGTGTCATTAGTTTGGACAGAAGTATGGGAATGGAAGGATGTTACTGCCTAGACAGGAGAAACAGCACTGTCTTCGAAGATGGACATGTACGGGGGTGAGGAAAGCTCCCTTCTGAGGACTGAAGGTTCAGCGGTCAATGGAGCTAAAAGGAGAGGCTTACACATTCATTAAACTCCAGGAATAAGACCTAAAAACAGAACGGACTTAAAAGATGTAATAGAGAAGGCTTAACTGAGAAACCGCAAGGGCAGCTTGGGGATGTGGAGGAACAGAAGCAAGTCGGCTGGAGAGGAGCTGAGAGCTCTAAAGGCGGGTCACCTGGAAGCACGTGGGCAGAATTGGTAGGCATTGGGAGAGGCAGCGCGGTGTGAAGAGAAAGGGACCTCATGGACCTGGCCCCTATTCACAATTGCCGAGGGCGGAAGAAACCCAAACGCCCATCAATTGGTAAGTGGATGAACAATAAGTGGTATGTCCATACAGTGGAATATTATTCAGGCATGAAAAGGAAGGAAATTCTGACACATGCTGCCACGTAGATAAACTCTAAAGACATTATATGAAATGAAAGAAGCCAGACACAAAGGCCACGTGTGATTACATTTATATGAAATATCTGGAATAGACAAATCTATGCAGAAAGAAAGCAGGTTAGGGGTTGTCGGGGGAGAGAGAACTGCCTGCTTAATGGGTATAGGGTTTCCCTTTGGGGTGATGAAAATTTTCTGGAAGTAGATAGTGGCAATGGTTGTACAACATTGTGAATTTATTAAACATCATTGAGCTATAGACTTGAAATGGTAAGGTTTAAGTTAGGTATATTTTACCACAATTAAAAAAAAAAAAAAAAAAAAACAAAGCTGGAACTAGGCCCAAGGGCTCCTGTGCGGGCTCCCTGAATTACTGTGATTACTTTGACAAGACTCGGCCCCTGAAAGAGTACCCCCTCCTGGGCAATTCCAGAATAATGAGCCCTCTTACTTCACTGCGTTATGAGAGTAAGTAAAATAGAGTGTGTACAACAGCCCTTCAACAGAGAAAGGCCTTATTTGAGTCCCATCATCAGTATGGGACTCATCATTCATTCATCCATCCATGTGCTCATTCCTGTACTTACTGAGCTCCTACCAGGTGCCAGGAGATGTTTTAGGTGTTGGAGGTAGAAGGAGGAAGGAACAAACAAAACAAAGTTCCTGCCTTGACCACAAATTTTTTAAAATGCAAATAAATTTATAGTTTGTCAGATAGAAATGAAAAAGCATGGAGAGGTAGAAATAAGCACTGGGAGAGGAGTGGGTGCTGATCACTAGTAAACCAAATTTCATTTCAAAGTGTTTCACAACTCAAGAGATTGCAACTGAGAAAGAAAATAGACAGACATGCCATTTAAAATACACAATAAAATGTCTACCTGTA
>CM053511.1:3731976-3776402 GCA_028627145.1 Eidolon dupreanum | reverse complement strand
TGCAACCATGAAAACTGAGTCCATAAGAAAGTGTGACCTCATTCTCAATGACAGGTGAAAAAATGGAATACCTTAATTTTTCTTGGTCTTTCCGTTGTTTTTCCACATGTCTAAGAGTTTCCAATCTAGATTCAGGAGTAAACAAAGAGGGCTTATTCCAGAATTCCAGGTCATCTTCGCTGTCAGCCAGTTTCTTTTGGTTTTGTTCCCCATCTTGCATCTCTTGTGCCTGGAGGTACTCATGATTCTCTAGAGAAGATGAGCTAGGAAAGAACAAATAGACACAGAGCACGTAAGGCCAATGATGGATGTCTGAGATTCATCCTTAACACTGCTCTTTAAATATCTCACATATTTTTCTTATGTTATCTTCTTACCTTGACAAAATGTGCCTAAAACAGAGCTTATCTGAGCCAAGCTGGAGGAAATGACAGCCACAGCATTGGGACAGGCTCCTGTCCTCTATCACCAGGACTACCGCAGTACTCACATCTAAGGGATCACAGACCTGGCTGATGTGAGTCACCTGGAGGCTTTATAAAAAGTAGAGATTCCTGGGCTCCCACCAGGGTGTCTATTCAGCAGATCTGGGCTAAGGCCCAGGAATCTGTGTTTTACAATATTTTGCAGGAGGTACTGATGATCGGACGAACTCAGGGACCACTGAGACTTAGCAATACCCCCATCTCCAGTCCTGCACCCCTCAATCCCACACTCTGCACTGCTCCTGGAGGATTGTTCTAACAGGAAAATTAAATCACGTTAATCCGAGGTTCTTTATGATTCTCTAACTCCAAAATTCCCTAGTGGGGCACGTGAAATCCCCCATGGTATGTATGGTCTCTATCTACTCCATTTTTCATGGATAACTTCTGGTGTTTTAGCTTTATATGGTAACCGTCCTCTATTCTCTTTTTTATGTTTTGTGGATTGTAAGAGAATTAAATGATGTCTCTACATGGCTTCGAATGGGTATTATGTGAGATATTCAACATTTGTTCAACATAGATTCGAGAAATATTTTTCGAGCATCTTCTGTGTGCCAGGCACCAGAGATACAACCCTCGCCAAGACAGATGACAGTTTCTTTAGGAGATTCTATTCTAGCACAGAGAAAATGACATCATTCAAATGGTAAACACTAGGAACAGCCTCTTTCCTCTGACCTTGCTCTAGAAAATATACTCTGTTGCATAATGATATTAAATGAAAAAATCCACATGGGCTACTCATCCGCGCTGTACTCCATCTCACTGGGCCTCTTCAGTTCTTTCTAACTTCAGAAATTTGGGCCTGGGAGGATGGATGGGAGAAGCAGGCAAACAACTCCTGTGAGGATGATGCTATTAAACCTTGGCTGTTGGTACCCTCTCTGGGGCTGATGCCCAGTTTCTGGCTTTCTCCTGTGAGCGCAATTGTTGGTTCTTGGTGGCCCTCAACAAGAGCCTTCCAAGTACACTGTTCCCTGCCAGAGAGATCAACGCATGACCTGGCTTGTCATCTGTGATAATCCCTCAGCTTCTGCCTCTGACAATCCACCCCACAGTCTCTTATTGCCGGCACACACTTAGGTAGCATCCATTCAAGACAGCTCAACTGCGGCTCCTTCTACCACATGTCCTTGGCCTATGAGATATTCACAAGACCTTACCATGCCAAATGCCTGACGTGTCAGCTGCTTCCACTGATGCCCCCCTTCCCGACCCTTCTACTTGTAGGCTATTCTAGGCCACGTTCCATCTTTTCATTCTCCAGGCTGGGGGCAGGCTCTGTCTAGTCAAGAGATGAAACGTTCAGCTCCCTTCTCGAGCCCCTAAACCTCTATGGTGTTTCTTCCCGCAGCAGAAGTGCAGCCACTTGCTCCTCGCCAACTATGCCAGTGACTCGCTATTTCAGGGAGTCTCCTCCAGATGTCTAGGTTTCTGTTCATATAGGCTAAATGGAGTGGAAGCGGGGTGATGGCTGAGGGACAGTCAGTCCTGGGGGGTGGGGGGAAGCAAGAAGGCTCTGTGAGGAACCCACCTGTCTGTTTCTACTAAAATGAAAGGAACAGACCTTTCTAAATGCTTGGAAACTTTTTCTAAGCCAAGGATAGGGAGTGATCCCCAACACATTTTATGTGCCTATTATAACTGATGTGAAACACTAGGAAAAAATACAATAAAAAAAGATAATATAGCATAAACTCATTTATAAGCTAGGTTAAATATTATTTTAAAATACTAGCAAAATGAATATAGCAATGCATTGAAAATATATCATGTAGGCAAAAATATTGCATATGAACAAAAATATATCATATGGACAAAGTGAGTTTATTCTAGAAATTCAAGGATGGTTTAATACTGGGAAATCTATTAATATGATTTTACACATTAACAGAAAAACATGATTATCTCAATAGATTCAGAAAAAGCATTTAATAAAAATCAAGCATCTGTGATGGTAAAAGCTCTTGATTGAGTAGGAATAAAAAAAAACTTACTTAACTCTACCGAAACCCACAAAAAAACATTATTTTAATGATGAAAAACTGGAAACATTCTTTTTAAAGTCAGGAACAAGATATAGATATACCTGTTCTTACTGATGCTATTCCATACGGAAGGTCTTAGCAAGCACCATAAGGGAAATATAAAGCAGAGGTAGAAGAATTAAAGAAAAAATTTAAAGTTGCTCTTTATAAAAAATGTTTTCCTACCTAGTAAAGATAATGTACAGGCTAACTAATGCATCTTTTTAAGAAGTTCAGCAAGATTGTTTAATATCGGTGTATAGAAATCATTTATCTCCTTATACATCAGAAAGAATCAATTACAAGTCTATTTTTAAAATCCCATTCTACAAGATATTTATAAATAAAACTAATAAAACATGGTGTGAGACTTTTCCAGAGAAAATGACAAAACCTTCCTGAAGGGCACAGAAGGCCTAACTAAATAGACAGAGCTATTTATAAGTAGCTCAGCAAGAAAAGAACCAATGTCATGAAGATGTTAACTTTCCCGTAATTAACATATAAATTAAATGCAATTTCAATCAAAATTACACTGGGGATTTGAGGGGAATTTGAATGGCAGATCCTAAAATTCTTACAGAAAAGTGAAAAACTAAGACGAGTCAAGATAATTTTGAATATTGAGAATCTCTCCTACCAAAAATCAAGATTTACCATAAATCTATAGGAATTAAAACCATGTGGAGGTGCTCCATGGAGCAATCTAGGGTAGTGGTGCCCAACCTTTTAGGCACCAGGGACCAGTGTGCCTATGAAAAGCTGATGCCTGATGATCCGAGGTGGAGCTGAGGAGGTGATGCCGGTGCTGGGGAGCGGCTGCAAATACAGATGAAGCTTTGCTCCTTTGCCTACCGCTCACCTCCTGCTGTGCAGCCCGGTTCCTAACAGGCCATGGATCAGTACCAGTCTGTGGCCCAGGAGTTGGCAGACTCCTGGTTTAGGGAACCAGAAATGTACCCATAAGCACACCTGTAGAGGGCATATAATAAGGGTGGCATTATAGGTCAGTGGGAGAACACCACCACCTTAATAAATGGTGCAGAGACCATTGGTTATCCATGTGGGAAATGGCTAGTACCCCACACCTACACTGTAGTAGAAAGTTAGCCCCAGAGAGATAAATATGACACTGGAGTAATGAAAATGTTCATAAACAGCACCAAAGAGTACCCAGCTAAGTTTAACTACACGAAAATTTCTGAATTCTATAAAACAGAAGCACTTTTTAAAATTAAAGACGAGTCATGACTGGAAGTAGATATTTGCAAAGCAAGTAACTACAAAAGAATTTTCATCCAGAACATAAAAGAACTATAAGTCAATAAGAAAAAATTTACAACTCACTTAAATAGGCAGAAGACCTGAGGAGAACCAAAACAGAAGAAATTTGAACAGTCAATAAATATAAGAAGATATTCAAACTAGTAATTCTAGAAACACAAATTAAACATCAGGTGCTATTTAACAGCCAACTTGACTGGCCAACGTTTTAAAATATCACATTATCCAGTACTCTCCTATACTGTTGATACATGAGTATAAATTAATATACTTTAGAAAACAATTGGTAATTAATGCATATAAAGCTGAAAAGATGTTCATAACCGATAACGTGGCCACGTCACTACTGAATACCATAGAGAAATTTCACACCTGCACAAGGAGACATGTGCAACATTGTCTGAAAACATGGAAGAAGGAAAGCAACCTAAACGGCCACGCGAGGAGGGCTGGCTGCACTGGGGCGGACATTGAGCTGGCAGCCACCAGGGGGACCACGCAGGTGGCTGGAGCCGGTGTGTGCTCCGATCAGGGCTGATGAGTCACTAGCTGTTAGATACTGTGCACATCACCTCTGCCATACATTGTGATTTATTCGTCCAATAGATTCCACAGTTAGAACGAATGAACTCGTGCTACACGTCTTCACATGCAAACATCTCAAAAACACAATGTTGAACGAAAAGCAGAGCTGTAGAAAGATAATTATTCATGCTAAAAAAAAAAAAAAAATGCAACAAACTACTCTTGTCCAGGAGGCATGATGACATAAGAAATATGTTAAAAAATATGAATGGGATCAACATATACGAAACGCATACAAACTCAGGGGCTTCCACCCTCCCAATGATATTTTATTTCTTATTTTGTAGAAGATCCAAAACCAACAATGCAAACTATTGACATTTATGAAATCCGGATGGTGGAGCTATAGCTGCCTATTTATTTTTTTAACATTTATGTTTGTCTGAAAATTTTATAATATGATTTTCTTGAGTTTAAGAGATGCTGTTATAAAAATATTTAAAGCTTTTACTTTGAAATGAAATGAAATCAAATCAACTGACTATAGATGCAATTCACTTAAGCATAAAAAATCATGTTTGTAAAAAAAAACCCATTAGAGGCTTATTAATCACATTAAAAATATATTCATTATATAATTCACAAAATAGGGCATTTTGTGATGCAATCAAAAGTATTCAATTTATAATTATGTGACTTGCATTTACAGTTTCTAAAATATTCCTACTTTACAAAGCAAAGTGTACACCTGTTAATTCATCATTACGGTGCATCTTTGAGAGAGATTTTTGTCGGAGGATAAGTTTAGATGCAAATTAAAATGGCAAGTTTACAAAGACACTTTTTTCTAAAGGAAGAAAGCCTCACAGAATTGTCACAGATAGTGGGGCACTCACAGTCTTCCCCCCAAATTCACATACTAATATATTCTTCCCATTCGTCATCTGGAATATAAGTGATACTGTGAACACCTTAGGAAAAGAGCAGTTAACTCAAAAGTAAACTCTAATAATGTACATACAGAACAACGCCAATGTCTGTGTACCAACGTACCAACATCCGTCAGAGCCGGGGCGACTTTCCTCCACTTCTTTTTCATGCTCTTCCTGCAGCTTCCGCTGAGCTTCTTCCTTGTCTTTGGCTCGTTTGAGGAAGTAAGCTTTCTCCTGCTCTCTGATTTGTTGTTCAATTAATGGAAAGTTCTGTAACGCCTGAATCCTTTCTGAACGTTCTATTTCTTTACCATCCAACCACTTCGATAAAAAACAACCGATACAGAACAGTTATTTGAAATTGCAATTTGAATCTGCACCACATTAACTTTGATTGGAATATTTTAAACTTAGAAATAATAACCAATGCACCAAAATGATATGGAATTAAAAACCACATACTTCATGGGAAACAGCAGAAACTTTGATCTAAGTCAATGTTTATTTCATACATTTAACCATTTGCAAACTGTCTTTACTGATAATAATAAGTAGATCCTTTGTTGAAACCAATCTCTAAAGAATGACAAGCTCTCAAAATATACTAATTTTATAACTACTCACTAGACCAAGGATTCAATGCCCCAAGTCAAACCATAGCTCTAAAGTATAACAATGACTCTTGCCACACACTCTCTATAAGGAGGAGCCTTGTCCACGACATAGAACTGGGCTCTAATACATATAAACCCATGTTCTACCATTCTGTATTATTAATTGTTATAGTCAATGTTTACATTGGTATTGTTATAGTGATTTTTGAAATTGAAATATTCAAATAAAGACATCAATATAAAATCTGAAGTTTAAAACTACCAGTTTAAAGATATCTACTTATTACCCAGCCTCATTCTACAAAAAGAGGTGAGACATTTAGAAAGGTGTGGTAGGCTGAAAAACGGCCCCTCCTTCCAAGAATGGACGTGCTCTAATTCCCGTGAATACTACCTTATATGGCAAAAGGGACTTTGCAGATGCAATTAAGAGTAGGGTGGGCCCCTAATCCAATATGACTGGTGTCCTTATAAAAAGAACGCCATGAGAAGAGACAGAGACACAGGGGACCGCCCTGTGAAGGTAAAGGCAGAGATAGGTGATGCTTCTACATGCCAAGGGACATCAAACATGGCCAGTGACCACCAGACACTGGGTGAGGAACGTGAAACAGTCTCCTCACAGCCCTCAGAAAGAACCAACCCTGCTGACTACGCCTTGATCTTGACCTTACAGGCTCCAGAACAATGAGACAATAAACCTCTAGCGTTTAAGCCACCCAGTTGGTGGTACTTTGTTAAGGCAGCTTCAGGAAAATAACATGTCTGTTAACACGATTCCTTTCAAGTAGGTCACAAGCTTTCAATAAAATGGCAATTAAGAGTCTAAAGTTTATCGATCTATTTTTAAACAATAGTAAACACGTTTCTGAATGCTATTTTTCAAAGAGGCGGCTGCCTAATGGCAGAGCTGAATCAGAGTCGTCCGCTAACAGTACCATCACCTTGAAACCCCCGTTCTGGAGGCCGCACATTAGCCCGGAGGGGGCGGCGGGAGTGGCGCAGTGTGCACGGGGCGCTGACAGGTGCGCTGTGAGGTGCGAATCCCACCTGAGCCGCTTGCCAGGTAGGTGGGCCCCAAACAG
Source organism: Eidolon dupreanum (assembly GCA_028627145.1). NCBI lineage: Eukaryota > Metazoa > Chordata > Mammalia > Chiroptera > Pteropodidae > Eidolon > Eidolon dupreanum. The sequence goes on along the minus strand of CM053511.1, from coordinate 3,769,447 downwards.
AAGCTCTGGCCCCTCACGTCTGCAGGGCCCGTTTCTGTGATCTGGTTCCTGCCAGTTCGCTTTCTAAGGAAGTCATTGCACAGTGATGACCGACCTGGATTATGTTTGAGCTAATCGATCATTTATTCTAAATATACATTCTACGTTCGATTACTGGGCCACTCATTCTCTTAAAGAAATTTACATGAGAAGAAACGTGTCCCATTAGCCCAGAAATTTCAGCTGCACGGAACCCAGCAGTCTGCAAGCCGGTGTCCTTTGAGAATTAAGCGGAGGCATCTGGGCGTTCTGGAGGAAGCGTGGGGCCTCACGCAGGCCAGGAACTCTTGGAATCATTTGAAAATTAACATTACGGCTTTAATATGCTCAGGTGTATGATTTCTCTAGAAACCGTACGCTTTTCTCTAGTTCCAAAAATATCAGATCAGGGGAGCCGTGGCCTAAGAGGCCAACACAGGGAGTAGTGGAGCTGGAAGGAGCTCCCTGGACCAGCGGCGTCAGCGTCACCTGACAGCTTGTCCGAAACACAGAGCCTTGGGTGTCATCTCAGACCCACTGAATCAGAAACTCTGGGGGTGGGCCCAGCAAACACCACCAAGGATTCCAACACATACCAAAGTCTGAGAACCGCTAACTTAGAGAACGAGTTGATAGGAAGCAACAATAAAATAATAATAATTACAAAAGCACAGCGGTTTAAGACTATGAAATACATACAACTGTAGTATGAAGTACATACAACTGTAGCCATCTCAAAATCCCTAAGCTTTTGGTTTGCTATTAGAAATGCTGAATGATCCTCAAAGCAACAATTTGAACTCACTGAGAAACATGTCAAGTTAAGCTCTGTGTGTTCCGAATGAGGAAGGAGAGAAGTATGCAATTTATTTTTCTGAGATTTATTAAAACAATTAAAACAATTTTAAAGGCTCAGTAAGTCAAAGAATTGGTTCTGATTCTCTGGACTATTTCATTCTCTGAAGCAACATGTACCGTAACAATGCCGTGAGTAAATCGGGAATCACTGCAGTTGCTGGTTTTTCTTATTCTGAGATGTCCACACTATTGGTACAAGCATACCTTTAACTGTTGAAGAGTAGCCACCACGAACTGCCTGTAGCCATCGAAGTCTGCACATGGGTTTCCCATGAGAAACAGCTCCTTCAGGTGGATGTTATGCTGAAGGCTTTTAATGCTGCTCAGCTCGCCAATGAAATTTATAGTCAAGTCAAGTTTTGTCAGCTCTTCACATCCTGTGAAGTGAAAAGCAAAAGAAAAAAAAAAAAGAAAAAGAAAAGAAAGAAAAAAATCACTTTGGCAATAAAATGTACTCATTAGCACATAAAAGAAGCAACAGTTGCCAAGTTTTAAGTCTGCTGATTAACAGCATTGCTTACCGATTCCTCTCTCTCTCTCTCTCACATCCATGCTCTGTGACCTTAGAAAAGTTACGAGCCTCAGCCGTCCCGTGCATAGAATCATAACAGTACTGGTACCCAATTCGGTGGGTTGTTGTGAAGATAACACCAGATGAGGTATGTAAAGCATTGAGCACGGCGCCTTCTACCCAGAGAGCTCCGGTAACTGTTAGCTAGGATCAGAAGCAGCCCAGTGAGCACTCTTCCCACTGTGGCTTCTCCGCCCATGCGCCTGCAGGGAAAGGAGGGTGCTTGCTGTCGCAGGAGCAGAGTTTGCAGTTCCTTTCTGTGACTAAGGAAGAGGTGACCTGGTTTGTACTGAAGCCCCTGTGGGCGAGGTTCACACGAGGCTGTCTCTTCCTGCCACTGGCTCACGCTTGTTGGATTGACATGGCAGATTCTGCAAACTTCAGTATCTCGAGAGTCATCTCTAGCTCAGGACCCAGCTCCACCTTGCTCTGTACTCATTTCTTCAAACTTCTACACACTCCACTCTTCACATGTGCTTCCTGATTATACACTGCTTTTCTGTCATTGTTTTGTGCCTATGTAACTTCGGGTGAGTTTTGGTTCCTGATATTATATTAAGCTCACCAAAATGAACTTGATTCAGATTGGTTCATAGCTCTGCAACCATGTCATCTTCAGCAAAGTTATTCTCATTTCTGAAGGTTATACATGGTGGAACCGATTTTATTAAATGACAGTGTTCTCTCCCCATTACCCTTTCTTGATTCCGGCACCTGACTCCGCCTTCTCTACAATTCCGTGTTTTCTTCCCATCCAGTCATATCCCAAGCCAGTCTCTTCCAAATAGGCTAGCTCTGCCTGAGCGCTTCCAGACTCAGCGGATGTCCACAGCAAAGACAGCCCTCGCCCTGCTGATGCTCTGACACCCTGCTTTTGGTTCTCCTCCACGTGGATCCCCTCTTCACCCTGCCTGCTCTCATTCCTGGCTGTCATGTGAGGGTGCCTCTCTCCCTTTCCTAGGCTCAACTCCCCACGTCAGGCTGCCTTTCCAAAATGGTGCCATGCTGGCTGTGCTCAGGTTGTGACACCCATGGTCTGCCCAGCTGAGAGCCTCTTTGAATGGGTACACTGGAAGTTCTCTTGGCCAATGTTAGCCATTTGTTAATAACATCGTGAGCACCTTAAAATTCTCGAGCTACAGCTCTGTGGAATACAATTTTGGGTCCATAAGTATATGCGGTTGTAGTCACACCCGTCTGACGGGTGGGCGCAGTGCTGGTCCTGCCTGTGATTCATGGCCTGGAGGAAGCCGGCAGGAAGAAAGGCTCGAGGTCAGATGTGGGTCAGCACAGACGAGTGCCACCTGTCCTTCCAACAAATGCTAATTCCAAACACCCATCACCATAAATGGGTCCACATCCCATATCTCATTATGAGACCCAATTATGTGACATAAAAATAAAAGTGGGGTGGGTAGAAAGGAATAGAGAACCTTGGGGGCCGTGTGAGAGACCAAAACCTGCATCTTCCACATCAGGAAGTCAACAGATGAAGCCGAAAATGAGATAGAATATCAATAAATAGCAGACCAAGCACAGTCTGAGCACACCGCTAGAAACACAGCAGAACGAGGCGGGTTGGGAGTGGCCGGTCACCTCTGGGGCAGGGCTTAGGGGTCCATGGGCACTGACAACACACTGCTGCTTTCCAGCATAAGCACAGAGAGCACTTTGACTTTTTAAATTGCGTATTGTATTACTAGAATAAATATATTAATCATTAAAAGGACGGATATCGAAGATGTACAAAAACAAACACTTTCATATATTCTTGATTCTATTACATAGGTGAGGAAAATTCAGTAACTTCACATCTTCAAAAACAATCAAATAAATGAAAAGGAACAACAAAATCTCTATTTCTATTAAATTAGAAAAAAAAGAGACCAAATTTTGAAAAAAATTGCCAAGCCTATAAGATAACGATTATTCTCTTTAGTATTCAACCTGACAGTACATGAAATAGGCTTTGAAATGTTTCCACCCCCGGGTCCAGAATTTCATTTGGATACATCAACTGAAAACAGGTAATTTGTACAAAGCTGTTCAGAACAGTTCTGTTCACGATAGCAAACATAATTAAAAACACTTCAAGCACCAAACAGTACGGAGTTATTTTAACAAAAACATCAATATACTTGGAAATTCAGTCATTAAAGTATAAAAATGTGGAATCAGCCACTATAAGAATGAATATGAAACTACACATGAATGTAAATATAATTAAGTTTATATTTCTATATCTGTGAGTTTGTTTTACACTGGCAAAAAATGTTAGGTGGATTTTACGAAATGTAGAAGATATATTTGGAGTCTACAACTTATATATATTTTATTTATATTTATATATATTTTAACTTATACTGAGATTTACTTAAGCAGGTGAGCTGAATGTATCTATCTTCCTCTTCTCTCACCTTGAACCTTTAAAATTAAGCAAAAAGTGCGTATCTGCCAGCAGATAAGACACCTATCCCCTCCCAAAACATATCCCCAGACTGTGCAGCGCCCCCACACCAAGACCTGGAATGTGGGCACAAGGAAGACGCATCCAGGTAAAGGGCCCGAGATGGGCTGTGGACTCCAATTCCTAAAACTCAGAAAGACAACAGCGACGATGCCGCCCCCTAGTGGTGGAAAGCCAGAACACACCGTAAAAATAGAACTTTGCCCATCCTTTTGGATACTTTCTTAAAAATGACAAGCTCTAGACAAGCCAACCGAGCGAGAGTTTTAATGATTCCTTTGACATTTCAGATTGACAATTTACTACCACAAAACACGGGCACTGAGCAAACTCTTGTTCCAGTCGTTCGCATGAGAGCACGGTACAGGGCTGTGGAGCGGGTTGCTGGGAGGGGACAAGGATGCGGCTTCTGATGAGAAAATGCCAATCGTGGAGGGAGTCAGCTCAAGTCTAGCACCGATGACAGGTGTGGGGCTTTGGCAGTGATGATATTTCAGGTTTTGAAGACGAGAATTTTAAATGTATGATGAATATTTATGCCTTTGGTGATATGTAACTTTGATAGCCACTGGAATACCAATTTCTACACTAGAGGGTAAATCGGCTAAACTCTACCATAGCCTAAGTAAAATCCTAATTTTAGCTCCCGGCAGATGGGCGAGGGGTGGGGAGAGCAGCTTGCCTGCCTCTGCTCGGTGCCCCTGCTCCCCGAAGCAACGCCAGCCCGCCATCCTGCCCACTCTCACAGAGCCCACCACAGCCCTGCCGGCCAGGCGAGAGGCTGGAGGGGCAAGCGCCACCTCACAACTGCAGAAGCGCCCACACCAGGCCCCTCAACGACCGAAACCAAATCCTCTGATTGTGAAAAGACACCAAGCGTTACCAGACATTTAGCAAAAAATAGCAGCACAAAATAGAAGCCTCCAAGTAAAACAGGACACAGCACAATAAGACGAAGAGGTTTACATCAGGAATGCAGGTTAGGAGGCATAGAAGATCAATCTAGTGCAACCAAAGTATGTATTTAAGTTCGAGGGGGGATGAGAAAACAGAGGTGATGGGTGTCTATGACCTTGACCGTGGTGATGGCTTCACAGGTGTGTGCGTATATCCAAACTCACCAGTGCGCATTAAGTACGTGCAGGTTTTTGTATGTCAATTATACCTCAATAAAGCTATTATTTGAAAAAAAGAATAATTGTGCTCCAAAAGACACAATCGAGAAAATTGACAAGAAAACTCACAAAATGGGAGAACATACTGTTTAAGCAATTCTGTTTAAATTGAATTTTAAAACTTAATTTTAATTCACAAGAAAACAAAAAGCTCTTACCTTCCAAATTTTCAATTTTTTCAATGTTGTTTAAAGCTAAATTCAAATACTCAAGTTCCTTGAGTTTGCTGACATTTTCTGAAATATATAAATAATGTAATTAACCTTCGAGACAAAAGACATTTTTACATAATCTACTGTGACGATGATAAAGAGAATCTCAGAACTATGGCTCTCAAAACGATGTTACTTTTTCAAATCTATACCTGTATATCACACACTGTTGGTTACCTATGCAAAATCCATTTCTCCCTCTGCGCTCCCTAATGGAAGCCAGTTCTGCTCCTGTCTGTACCCAGCCCCAGATCCAGGGGTTAGGCTTAACCAAGCTGGGCCAGTGGATGGCAAGCCCATGTTCCTTGCTAGTGACAGCTCAGGAGCTCGGGCTTAAGCCAACCAGCCCATGGCAATCTCCTGGCAACCACGTGATGCAGGAGAGGGCATGCACACTAACACTCCCAGCCAAATGGAAAGGTAAGACCTGTATTCCATGCTTGGGGATCTCCTTTCTTTTTTTTCCCGCTGGATGTTAAAAAGTGGGGCAGTGGTAGCCCTACTGATACAGTCATCTTGCATCCAGGAGGGAACCGGCTCTAGAACAAAGCCCACCGTGGCTGGCAGAGCAGAGAGAAGGAATCGACCAACCGAGAGATGGAGCCTGCCCTATCTCTAGACTAACGTCTGGGTAAGACATTAGATGTTCTTAGTGGAAAGCCACATTGAGTTGGGTTTTCCTTTACTTGAAGCCCAAATCATCCTGATATAGGACTGTCGTTTTTTTCTGAAAACTCACGTAGGCAAAACAATAAACAAACGTAAGTCGAGGCATCACCGTAGGATGCAGCCTTTTAAAAACAGGTAATACCACTATAGCTAATGCCGCTGAGTGCTGACCGTATGCCATGTAATTGTCTAAGCATTTTGCATATGCTATGTCATTAGCCCTTCTGACAGCCCTATGAGGTAAAAACTATTACTGTCTCCCTTTCACAAATGAGAATACCAAGGTGCGAAAAATTAATCCACTTGTTCAAGGTTAAGTGGTCAAAGCAGAAAGTTTGACTGCAGAACTTGGCAGTAAATCGTCACACTAGATCTTGAAAGAACACTCCTTTCTAAATCGGCATGAATGTGAAAACCCTACTAAGGGGTGTCCGTTTGGGCAGCCCCACTTAAATAATGCTTCTTCCACCCACTTTTCAGGAATATTATGAAGATCAAATATGATTATAATCATCGCCCTTATCATCATTGCATTTCATTTAAAATTTACAAAATATCATATATTTGTTCCCACAGATCTGAGAATAACAGTTTTCCTTTGCAGGCTTCAGTTTACTCATTTTTCAAAATGAGGCTTTTAGAAAAAATTACTCAAGTGGCTCTCAGCAATCAGATCATCCTAAGTAATACTGATGTTCAGTGAAGATTCTCGCAGCCACATCTGAGCATTCAACAGCCGACAGATTTGTAGAGCTCTTTGTGCCAAAGACTATGATACACCGGAGTGCCCGGTCTGCATCCTGAACAGAAACACTCCAAGTTACCACTGTTAAAATTGCCAGCCCACAATAACATGCCTCTTCCTTTCCCACATCTGTTATGTATACAACCCTCCAAATGCTAAAAGAGTCATCTGGGAGAAACATAGAGGTGAGATATGTTCCAAAAGTCCTAAATTAACTCCTCAAGGGCGACGGGCCAAATGGGTCAGGGAAAAAAAAAAAAAAGCCTGTAAAAATGTATTGAGCCTCTTGGGCCACAGGAAGGGAGTCTGCACCCCGGAAGCAGCTCCTCTGCCAAGACGGAGCAGAAGACCGACGCTCCACCACCAGCCCGCGTGGCTCTGGGGTGCCCAGCTCTGCCCAGGCCGGAGGCTCAGATGCAAATTCCTGGAGCCGCTGCCACAGAGGGATTCTGAGTCAGCAGGACTGGGATGGGGCCTGCACCCCATTTTCACAGGACCCCGAGGGTCACGGCTCACACCTGGTCCACACTAAGCAGAGCCTGCCCCGCAGCCCATCTGTATCGCCCAAGATGGAGCAGAAGCTCGAGAAGGGCACCCGGTTTCACAGTCTTCCACCTCAATGGCACGAGAGCCAAGTCCGAGACCAAGAGGAGCGGTTTCGCTGGCTAAAAAACGCCTGAGAGCCTGTGGGTGGGTAGCACCGAGAAGTCCGATTCAAATTTAAAAGGGTGTTTAATTTAAGAATACTTTGGAAGCAAAAATGTAAGCCTTCTCCCAGCTCTGAAAAGGCCTGAAATACTATGCTACTAATTAGTGATTGTGATGGACCCAGCTGTGGAGATTGAAATTTCGAGAACCCTTTCAGATCGGGACAATTAGGACAGCTCTTTAAGGCCGCCGTGCACGGAGGCTGGTGGCTGGCTGTCTGCAACAGCCTTTTACCGAACAATGTGGCAGAGTTTCAAATTTCTGGTAAAGTAAAAGATGCTGAAAGTGATTATGTGAAATGTAAAGAATCTAATAAATATTCAAAAAAAAAAAAAGATGCAAATTCCAGGCTTCTTGCAAGCTTAAGAGTCAATTTTGAATTATCCACCAAACGAGAAGCAACCATATCACCAAGTTTTCTCAACGCCACACCACCATTGCAGGCTGGTAACCTTTTCTTGCGTGTGGGTGCCATCCTGGGCATTGCAGGAGGGCGAGCAGAATCCCTGGCCTCTGCACATGGATGCCATCAGCAGCCCTCACACGCACGCATGCATACACACACGCACACACATGCACACACGCACGCACACACACACGCAGACATTGCCACACGCCCCTGCTGGGAGTGCCTGCACATCGCCGTGGGAAGTGCAAAGCTGGCCTCCGGGCTCCAGTGCGGAACGGCAGGGGCTGGTGCTCCTTGGGTCTCGCCAGCCCCGACTCTGTCCCTTCTCCTCCAGCTCTGCTCGGTGCTCCGTCCTGCTCAGACCCTAGTGTGGCTGGCCTGGGGCGCGCGGTAAACCACGATATTAATGACAGCAGCAGAAGAGCTGTTCTGTGTGCAGTGCTATCATCCCTGTTTCACAGCGAGACGAAGACTGGGACAAGCTCACGGCCTCGCCTCGGTCCACGTGGCTTCTAAGTGGCAGCGGCGGGGCTCAGATCGGGTCTGCCAGCGCCAGAGCCTGCCCCTGCTCTGACCACTAACCGCCCTTCTGAGGTTGGGGGGCACGCCTCCTGTTTCCGTGTGGCAGGACCCCCGTTAGTGACTCCACAGGCCTCCCTTCTCTCTGCCCCTAGGGGGTTGGTGAGGAGGACCAACTTATGTGATGGGTGAACTGGGACCCGGAACTGGACACACCTGTCCCACCTTCTCTCCTGGCTTCTGGGATTTCCCTGCCAGCAGTGGGCACACAGGCTCCTCCCGCTGCTGCCATACGGCAGGGCCCCCCGTGGGTAGGGGAGCCTGTGGCTGTCCACTTTGGCATGTGACTGGGCGACAGGCTTAATTCTGGGGCAGTAATACAAAGCCCACTGGCTGCAAGTCTAAACCACATTCTCCAATGAGTTTTGCCAGCTAAAATGCTGATATTTTGAACTTCATCTACCTGACTCCTATATTTACCTCTCGTTTCATTCCAAGCTAGAGCAGCAAACAAGGTATAATTGTGGAAATCCCTCAACACCTAATGCTGAGGACAATGCCTCGCACGTACACGTTCTCAACGTGCCTTGCAGAACTAGCAACTGTAGCAACCTGACAAGGACGTGCTCAATTCCTACAAAATCCTTCCAGTTTCATGGAGTGATGTAGAACCATGACAAATGCCAGGATTACACCCTCCTCCTTTTCAAATTTTTAAAAACCAGGCTACAGACGAGCAAGTCAACTAAGGTCCCCTCCTCCCCACCTTTCTGCTCTTCCCAAATCCTTGACCGAGACCCCAGGAGCAAGGACCACACGCGGAAAGGTTCGGGCACGCTCCACACACAGCTGCGGAGGGGCTGGGTCTGTTGCCCACGCCATCTTTTCTCGGCCACCACTTCCTGTAAGAATAACGCTGCCTTTCCTGAAGTTCTCCCATTCAAAACGTCCACGAAACCATGAGAACGAAGCCCTGAAAACTTACCGATTTTCCCAATGAGATTGTTCTGAAGGTAGAGGATTTTCAAGTGCCGGCACCATCTGTCGATGTGTTCTAGTCTTTCTATTTCTTGCTGGTGCAAGGAGAGCTCCTCCAGGGAAAAAATCACACAGTCGTTGTGCTCGGCATTCCGTCTAATGAGATCCTCTGTGACTGGAAGAAAGTTTGTTACCTATCACACTGCGTCCCCGTGTCCGTCATCAGGCTAGTACATTCCTGCTGCACTGGTTTTTCTTTGCAGTTAAATGCCAATTCTCCAGGCCCAGGTGAGTTTCAGGAGGAAAGTGATCAGTGGAGTGCTGCCCCCTGCTGGAGGTTTTCTGACACCACAGTGAGTCAGAGGGAAGAAAGGCATGATATTGTACATCTCTTTAGTGCGGGGTCTACGCCCACCTTGCTGTATGGATGGAGACAGACGGTGGGTAACGACCATAAAGATGCTGATATGGAACCTGGTGGTGGCGTCATGTCGAAGTGATGACACCCACTAAGTAAACCAAGACAGAGCCACTTGCTCCTGAGAGGACGGTCAGGCTGACAGAGGGCAGAAATATGAACGCGTCTCCCACCATGCAGTAAGGAAACGTTCCCAGATTCTGCCCTGCAATCTTATAAATTTTATAAATGGACCACCACCAACCGCCACAGAAGCTGCTCACAGGAGAGTCTGGTCCCCAGCAACAAGCAGCACTGGGCTGGCCTGATGGTGGCACCAAGGGACTGGGATTGCGGACGATACCCTGGTGCACCGCTGGAGCCAAGAACAAGGCATAAATCATCTTCACAAGATGCACTAAGATCAAGGAGGTAATGACAATGGAGGAGCCCTGCGTTTCCAGTGCTGTTAAAAATACCTGCCAATCCATCCGAACCCTCACCTCTTAGCAACGTGGAAACCTTTCATGCCCGTCCCAAGAGATAATATTCAGTTATTGCCCATTTACGGGGTGCCAGGTACTATCCTAAGTGCTCTGCAGGTAACCACATGTGAACGGGTAGATACCGATGTACACGTGTCAGGTGAGCAGCGGAGGCAGAGGGGCTTTGAACCCGTACAGGGTCTCAGTAGGGAGTCCTAGAGCCTCGTTTTGAATGTAGGAGTCTGGTGTCTCACCATGTGCTCTTAAGGGCTATGCTACACTGTCCCCAACAGAAGCAAAGCAGCAGCCCTGGAGATGGCTCAGGCTCCCAGATGTGCAGGCCTCCTGAGCTGGGACAAAATGTCACAGCGCCGTCAGGGACCCACGCCCATGCCCCTCCTTAGATCTGCTTTTACTGAAAAGCACGGAAACATGCATGAGCTCCATCACCCGCGGGCAGTTAGCCGACCCTCCCGCTGGTGTTAGGAGGTGAGGTGGCCGACAGTTCTTTGGAAGAAAGGCAAAAGGAAACATGGAGGTCGAGAGATTAAAACACCCTACGTGAGGATTGTTCTTGCTGCTCTGAGCTCTGGCTCAACTACCAGGCCGATGGCTGCAAACCAGATACTGGGGTGGGGTGGGCTCAAGTGGCTGGAAAGGAAGGTGGCTACAAGGGTCCTGGCTCACCGGGGTCCCTACTGCCTGCCGCACTCGGCTGTCTCTGGGTGCCACTGCTAGGAGGGAAACCAGCTTAAATAGACCGCTCTATTTAGGAAAAAGAAAACTTTCCAAACACTAAATCTCTAAGAGAAGGACATTAAGACTACTCTCAAAATGTCCTGCCACCAAAGCCGGCTCAACAGTAAATCAACTGATAATGAATACATGAGTACAGCCAAGGTTGAGGACACAGCAAAGCTGCCATGTAAAGTCAGTGTATTTATTATCTGCATCTGTAGTTTAGTTGCAAGGATCCTCTTAGCAAGGATGCAACGCAGGGGCTGAGATGGCACAGCCAATGTGATTTCAGCTAACTTAAGGAAATGTGGGAATTAGTCACTCTGTCAAAAAGACCTTTGATGACTAACAGCGTATACATGACGTAAACTACACAAATCCATGGGGGGAGGAGACTTTTGGGGGCCTTGCTATCCTCTGACCTGGAGTCAATGTGGCCAGAGGGACATGCCCGTCCAGAGCCTGTGCCCTTCCAGAGCCCACAGCTTTCCCCTAGACCATGCCCCGGGTAGAGGGGCAAGGGAATTCTCTGCCCACGTTGCCCCAGCTTGCCTCCGAGCCCGGCAATGGCCGCTTCTCCAGGCTCATTCCTGAAGACAGACCCCTCCCATCGGATATGCATCTCTATATCCAGGGGTGTCCAAGGAGCAGCTGTTTTGCAGGAATGCTGGGTGGCTTGGTGTGTAAGCAGCAAAGACTTTCATGAGCGTGAGGGACCAGGATAGAGCCAGAGGTGGGATGAGGAGGGAGGGGCAGGCCAGGGAGCCAGCTCTCCCCAGCCACCATGCTCTGGCACAGAACTCAAGGAGTCTGAGAGGCTTAATGTAAATGTAGCTTTCTGGGTCCTCCCTAGCGGCATTCTGCTAGGGAGGAAAATGTATTTTATTTGGTAGTTTGGTTACTACCAGATGCATAGCCCTCCACTTATATTCTTTCCCAGATCCCCACTTGCCCCAGAAGGCTTACTGGGGGATCCATATTAAAGACATAAACCTAGCCAGAACTCCGTAAGAGCTGTCATCTATAGGCACAGTTAAGTCCAACGTGTTCAGGGGAATTCTGAAAGCATCTTGCTCAGCATCACTTGGTCTCTGGCCTGGGATGGCTACATAAGCATCTGCACAGCCCACAGAGGGCTTCCTGGATCTCGGAGACACTGAGGGTATCATAGGCTCCTCCAGCTCTACAGTCTTAAAAGCTTTTCTGATTTGTTCCAATCAAAAGACTTGCAGGTTCCTCCGACCGTCAATCAAGTTCCTATGGGTACCAAATAACCCTTTCTGCATTCTCTTGCTACACCTTTCTTAAAATTAGCAAAAACGAAAACAAAAACTTTTTATTATGCTATTATATATGTGAATGGATCATTTCTATGCAATTGTCAAATCTTTGCTTGGCTTCAGGGCCATGTAGACAGAGGATGGAATTTTGTTGATCCATTTCCACGAAAATATGATAAAAATCACTATTAGTTGAAAAGATGAGGGAGTAGGGGAACCTCCGTAGTATAAACAACCAGTTTACACGCATGCACACACACAAGGGAGGGGAGGGGCTAAGAGTTCATTCAGCACAACAGGAAGTTGGCCCAATAGCAACAATTACACACCATCAGGATAGAGTAAGACAAAACAGAGAATCAGAAAAGACAGAACTGGGAAGGTCTCCAACTGCCCAGTGGCCCTTTCTCAACTCTTCTATATGAAGCAAACTACTGTGTAGCATTCCCTTTTATACAGCGCTTGAGACTTATTACACAATACTGCCTGACCTGTGACGGCAAACAGCGCAAAACCCAGAGTCTCCGAGAAGAAACGTGTACGAACGTCTACATGGTGTATGGAGATTATCGTGTTTTGTGCTTTTGAATGGGAGAGCATTTTGCAATTTCGGGTACAACATAATTTAGATGAAATATCCTGTAACTCCAAGGAGCACTAGTCATCTTTAGAAAGTCCTATTCCAAATAATACAAGCACTGCGTTTATAAGAAACCATTCTAGGGATTTAAAAAGGCCTTAGAAGCACTAATATGTCATATAATAATTTCAAGAGCAGTGGTATTACAATGCCTGTCATACAGTATAGAAGAGCATGCCAAAGTACCATATGCAACATATTGCTTTCATGCTCTTATTTTGGAAAAATTCAAATAGCAAAGTACGGGACTCAGATGGATTCTGAGAAAGGTTTCACCCATCGACAGTCCTAACCAGCATCTATCTGCCTGACTGCCTGACTGAATCTGACAGTTATAACCACAGATTCATGCTTATGTCACTAAAATAACTCTGCTGAGGAATCCAAACGTTTAACCCAAACTGATCACCAGCTTAGGCTTCTTTTCAATTCCTTAATATGACTGGGTCTCCGCTTACTTGAGGGAGTGTCAATAAAATGACTTGTGAGGGAGGGAGGCAAAGGGCAGGAGAAGGTTTCTGAAATACTGGAGGTTGTCATGCTGCATTTGCTTCCACAAAGCTTTTCAGTGTATTTAGCAAAGTTCTAGAAATTTCCAAAGCCAACAATTCAGTGCTCATTCCTTAAGGCCTTATATCATGTTTTGTACACAGTCCTCTCTTTCTCACTGGATTACAATAAAACCAAAAATATATATTTAGGGCAGATTTAAACATCTTGAAAGACCTAGCAGATACATATCTGAAATAGAGATTTACTAGAAAAGAAAGGGTTACAAATAGGTGAAGGTTACCTCTTGAAGCAACTCAACTCTTTTTTCTTTGTTTTCAAAGGAAACTTTTCAAAACAGGATCACTCATTTGACCTGCCTTTTCTTCCCGAGCCAGTGTTACAATGAGCATTGGTGGCCACACTGTACCCTAATCCAGTGATACCATTAGAGGTCACTCCCACAGTCTGCCATTAAAAAACATGGATAAAGTGCTATGGGGCAACGACAACAATATACAGAAAGTACAATGAGTACACAAGCAGGAGGGATCAGTGCTACTGAGTGACAAGACAGAGGTCAGAAGAGGCATCAAGAAGCCTGAGCTGAATCCTGAAATGCCAGCAGATCTCCGCCAGATAAACAAACGAGGAAAGAGCACCCAGACTATTGCAGCTGCTACAAATGGCCGCCCAGTCCCCCCTTCAGATCGCAAAGATTAATTCCTGCTGCTGGGAGTTCTGCCAGCAAACAGCCCTCAGCTGCCCACTTTATTCAGAAGTCATCTCGGAGGAAGAGACACCTCAACCAAGGTCATACCCTTTCCCCAAAAGGCCCACACCCAATGACTGGTTGATGTGGGGCTATAAAGGCCCAGCTCCCTCACTCCAACTTGAAAAAATCAGAAGGTCCATCTAAGTCTACAGTTCCTTCCAAGTTTCTAGGTTGGTTCACTGAGGCCTCGGTTAACATGTGTCACAGCCTGACTTCCCTCTCCACCCAAGCTTGCTTTCTTCCCTGCCCACGGCGATGACACTCTCTAATGTGCCTCTTGCACGTTACTCTCTATCTAAAAGTCTGCTTCCTGGGGGACGCGACTTGGAGGAGTTAATATCAGAAGTGGTACTAAAAGCAGATGAAGTCAGATCACCTGCTGCCTGAGTGGCAATGAGGACGCCATTCCTAGGGGACTGATGTTATGATGAGGGACAGTTTGGAGTGACAGCCAGTGGAGGTCTTATCTATGGAGAGCTATGGAGACAGTTAACAGAACATGACATTCTTAAGGATAATATACAAGGGTCGATGACCAGAAGCTTAAGGACAATCGCCTCAATAAAAATTCACAATTTCTTGCCCAGTTTCCAGATCTTGGCCTGCTTTTGAACCTGAAACTGGGATTGCCAGATTTAGCAAATAAAAACACTGTTTGTCCTGTATTATATCTGACAACCTACTGACTAAAAGAGAGGCTGAGTCCCCAAGGAGAAGGCCTGTGCAACACACCAAGTGGCAATGATTCCTCCCTTCTAAATGATGGCCATCGTTAGAATAACGATGTCTGCGGAAAGGGGGATACCAAAACAGATTGAGGCCTGTTGGACACAGGGTTCCAGCCCATACGAACACCTGAAAGCATGAAGCATTGTCAAGGTATTACTAGAGTAGGGGCATGTGGGGGCCAGGTAATAAATGGAGTCACACCCGTATCTGGCAATCCGTGAGCCCACAATTTATTAATCCATTAACAAATATTGGGGAATATTTAGGTTGTCTCCATTTTTTTTTTTTTTTTTTTAGCTGCTGTGAAAGCAGGTACTGTCAATATTCAAATACTCAAGTCTTTGTGTGGATCAGTTTTCATTTTTTCATCGGTAATATTTGGGAGTCAAGTGGGTGAGTTTCAGAATAGAAACAAAATTCTCACTTGTTTATGTCTAAATTTTTGTCTATTGTTTTGTGAAACTAAGAGGAAATATCAGTAACTGGTTTAGGAGTGGGGGCTTCACATTTACAAATCACCCTCCGCTTCCTCCGCCAGCCTGTCAGTTCTTCCAAGGCAGAAACTCCACCATCTAGCACAGCCTCTTAACTAAAATATATTAATTATGATACTTTTGCACTAAGTGATCAGTTAGGTTGAAATGTTACCAAATTGCCATTTGGGGAGGTCAAGTACGGTGCTTTATCAGAATGAGTCCAGCTAATATAAATGGTTCAGTCGAGTACGAATAACTGTTAGCCTCCAACACTTTGCACATTCTCCTGGTATCTTTAAAGGACCACTTTTACACCGCGTACGATGTCTGGAAAACAATACTGTCATCGCCTTCGTGTTGGAGATGAGGAGGTTTAGGCCCAAAGGGGTGAGGTCACTGGCTCAGCCCCCTAGCTAGTAGGTGGAAGAGGGAGGCCCCGGCGTCGGTTCCCCGAACCCCTGGGATGCCCTGCCTTACGGAAAGCGGGGACACAGCGACCAGCCCACAGCCCCACGCACGGCAAGGAGACGCGCGGCCCGTCCCGCCGTGCGGACGCCGAGCCCCTGCACCTCCACCGCCCCGGTTCCTCGAGCCCCGCCCCGCTGCACGGGGGATCCCCAGCCTCCCCACGCCCGGCTGCCGGGAGCCGCGGGCGGCGAAGGGACGCGCGTGGCCGCGCCGGGCCGGGTCCGCGGACGGTCTGGCGCCGGCGCGCGCGGCCCCCCGGGGCCCGGTCAAGGGCGGAGGGCGGGGGGAGGGGTGCGCTTACTCCAGCCCATGGCTCCCCTCGGCGTCGGGGGCCCCGCACGGACCCCTTTAGCGGCCCAGTGGCGTCTGTGCGCGTCCGCGCCGGCCCTCGGGAGCCTTGGCAACGGGGTCGCTACGGAGGCCGCGCGGGACCAGGCGCCGCCGCGCTCCGGGCGCTCGGGAGGAGCGGGGAGGTAAGACTGCGGGGAAGGGGGTACCGGGCGGACGCGGGGTGCCCCCGCCGGAGCCCTCGCGCTTTCCCCGCCTCCGCCCTTGACCTCCCGCAGGCTGCGTCCACTTCGCCGAACTGGCCGGAGCGAGCCCAGGACCGCGCGCTCTGATTCCTGATGCATCAGCTGCTGGGCGCGCCTCTGAGCCTGCCCTTGGCCTTTTTTTCCCCCTCTTTGTATTTTTTTTTTTTTAAACACCTTCCAGAGCCAGGAGTTCTGGATGTAGACCCGACTTCATTGACTAGTGAGGGGAACTGACACTTCCTGAGTCTCAGTTTCCGCCTCTGTAAGATGAGTAATAATAATCATCTCACGGATCGTTGCAAAGTCTTTAATGAGATAATCTGAGTGAATGGGAAACACTTTTTTTAAAAAACAGCAGGTTCACTATAAACGTTAGTTGGCATCTCTTTAAAGTCACGGCCCAACACCATTCAATTTCCTGCTCAAAAGTTTTCTAAAAACACCACCCATTATCCCTTCCCTCAACTTTCCCTACCTGCTACTCTCTTCACGGTAAAGTATAGGAAGTGTATCTCCCATAGCTCGCTCTGCTCCCCTAATGTTCCCCCAAGCCTCTCCCCAAATGTGCGCCATATGCTTTAGCCCAATTCTGTATTACGAAGGACATCAGTAAGCGCGTTCGTTCTCAGATGTTGGAATATTGGTGCTTCAATGTATTACACAGCCCAAGAGTTTTAATGTATTATTATAAAATTATTACCTTCTGCCGTATTTACAAAAGAAAAGAAAGACAGAAAGACAGTATATAAAAGATTAAAAAAAAAAAACAAACCTCCCATCCCAGTCATAGTAAACAGTATGGAGTGTATGCTTCTTATCTTGCTGTGTGTATTATGTTTGCATTTTAAGAGAAGATTCATAGAGCAATGCTGAGTGCAAAGAAATGTATTCTTTGAGCAGACACCTGTTCATTGTTTATTGTGGGCAGTTATTAGGATTTGCCAGACAAGAGCGTGACTGAGGCAGAGAGGCAGGGAAAGCCAAATAAGGCAGAGTGAAGTGGGGAGGGATCAGCATGGCAATGGGGTCAGCTGCATAGGCGGGATTTTTTATAGTAAGCCTGAGAAATTATATCGGGGTAATGGAGGCCTTAGAAGCCAGGCCAAAGGAACTCAACTGGAGTGGCGAGATTTCAAGAACTGTGCCCACAGTGGGAAAAATATTTTGCGTCCTAAGAAGACTCCCAAAGGCCCTCAAACTATACATTTAGGTGATATCCCTTGCTCCTACCCAACAGTCTGATTCTCATCATTTCACAATTTTTCAGAAGTAAGACAGTATGGAATGAAGAGTCTGACCTCAATGGGTCAAATCCACTGATTTATTACTGTGTGGCACTGGAGAGGTAGCTCCACCTTCCAGAGCTAAAACCTTCCCATTTCCGCATGAAGATGACAATACAGATAGTCACCTATGTCTGTGCCAACGAGAGGTCTGCATCTGATTACTCATGAAGGAGATGACATGCCATGTGCAGCAGGCGAGTTTAGCAAACATGCCTATGCTCGAACTTGTGTGTTTTGACAGCAAGAGATTCATCAAGGGTAAAAAGGATGTAGCTTCTGGTAAGAAGCTGG
The DNA here is from genome assembly GCA_028627145.1 of Eidolon dupreanum. Lineage (NCBI taxonomy): Eukaryota > Metazoa > Chordata > Mammalia > Chiroptera > Pteropodidae > Eidolon > Eidolon dupreanum. The sequence goes on along the minus strand of CM053511.1, from coordinate 3,751,531 downwards.
CACTGGGGGGTATTCCAGGTAGAAAGTAGTTTCTAAGCTGCCAGAGGCATGAAGTCAGGTGCGGAATAAAGGACCTCGGCCTATGAGTCAGAAGAAGGAGCTAGTCCAGAACTCTAGAAAGTTCTCAAAAGCAATTGAGACCCAGGTGTCGGATATATTGGCACTGAGCTTCTATCCTCACCTTCAGACGAACTCACTCTTGAATTTCTAGCCTCGCTCTTAAACTCTCTAGGGGTCAAGGAGGTCTTGAATTTTTCCTGTGAAACTTAATGCCTATGAAAGTGGGGCATTCATTCATACACAAGTTAACAAATAATGAGACTGTCATTCTACTGCTTACACGCTCAACACTGCTCAAGTGCTTTGAAGTGTTCATTAATTCTCCCCGAGCAGCCCTTGGCAGTAGGCAGCATTGCCATCTGTGTATTATAGATAAGGAAACTGAAGACCAGTAACATTGTTTTACTAGGATAGTGGATCCGGGATTTTGTGCTCAAACCTGCATTCTACACTGCATCATGTTCGAGACTGAGAACTAGTTGAGGGCAGGGAGTTTGTTTTTCAAACTAGGATTCTCTGACTCCATGGTCTCAGCACAATTCCCGACACTCATTAGGTGCCCAATATAGGTTTGTTGACTGGTTGAATGAGCGCGTCAGTGAGCCAGTCTCCCCAAGGGTCGACTGTCCCAGATGTAAGGACCACATCTCATGGTTTATGTAGGATCATCACAAAGACATCCATGTTTTAAAGGGATCTAGCAGGCTACCCAGAAAGGGTGCCCCATTTTTCTGTTCGTTGGATACTTCCTGTCTTGGGACCTTTTCGTGAAAACCTAGGATAAGAGCCGTTTCCAAGGGTCTTGACAGACCATTCCATCACTCTGGTGGAACAGAGACTTGCCTTGGCTAATAAATCAGAGAAACCAGGACTTCTACCTAATAATTTGTCATGGGCCAGGCTGGGCTGGTCATGCTGTGTCCTTCCTCAAGCCGAACATCACAGTCACTGCGTTTCTCAGACACAGAGCACCTGTGGGGCATTTAGGGCGGATATACAAATGAACTGTGATTGTTACAGTCCACTGACAGGAAGGGAAATTGGGAAATAAATCACAATGTGACAGCTCCAAGTAAAGTCAAGTTCATTTCACTCAAACCGAATGAGGTAGTTTAAAGAGTCGTGGTGTGTGTCTATTTATGCAAATCATTATTCAAAACAGGCTCATTTCTTTGGCTCCTGGAAATATAACAAGATGAGTGGTGCTTCCTGAGGAAACTGTGACAGCATTTTTGTGTTTATAAGTAGGAGAAATAAATTCTGAAGTGGGCGTTTTGAAATTCCACTAGCAGCAAAATAGTCTTCCAACTTCTTTTGTGCTGGATATTGACCTAGAAAGCTGTTTGATTCTTATTGTTTTCATTACTATATATAATTTAATATTTTTATGATGAGTAACTGATACTGTGATTACAATTCCATTAGACTTTCCATTCATTTTCCTTCAGAAGAGTTTCCTTACTGCGAGTAAACAAGCTCCCATGTCTACTATTTCCTAGTACCTCTAGAGTTTCGATTCTTTCTTCCTCCATCACTTCCTTCCTCCTTTTTTTCCTCCCTTGTTTCCTTTCTTCCTTCCTTTTTTCCTTTGACCCATCCTTCCTTCCATCAGCAAATATTTATCAAGTGCCTTCCATATGCCAGGCACGGTAAGGAATAATTGAGATAAATTAAAACCGGATCTCCAAAAACATTAGTCCTGCCGTAATATAATCTACAAGGATAAGCTAGAAATGAGGTCCCTGGGGAAATTGCAAGTAACTGCCAATTTTGCTAATGATAATAAGTTTATTTTAATTGCTAATATATTCCTAATTACTCTAGTTCTAAAATGTTTACTTCACTGTCAGTCATCTTCTTTGATTTATGTTCTTTGTGAAAAGACTTTGTCATATCAATCAACCCTTTTCAAGTTTGGTGGCAGCTTCTGAAAATGATTTCACCTTCCTTGTCACACAGCTCGGCTGGGCACCATTTGTCCAAAGGCAGAGAAAGGCCTTCCTCACAGAATCTTCTGGTATTCATAGCTTCCCATTTCAGCTTAGAGAAAGGTAATATTTTCAGGGCTTTGGTTACATGAACAAAGAGGACCGACACTATTTCAAACACTCTTTATAATTGCATCTTCCACCTGCTCTGTCTCATCTACCTAAATGTGTGTGTGTGTGTGTGTGTGTGTGTGTGTGTGCGCGCGCTGTCTCCAAATAATTGTTTCAAGCACATGATGTAGTTGGTGTTAAGATTCCTAATCTTGGCAGGCATTAGAGGGTTCCATTAATCCAGTTATTAATTTTTTTCTTTCAGAAAACATGTATCGAGCTTCTAGAACTGGGGCTTGAGTAGTGACCAAGACAGAAAAGCTTTGACTATTCTGGAACTTGTATACTCACAGCAGGAGACAAGCTGCAAACGAGTAAAGAAATACTACATAAGATGATTGCAGATGATATATGTGTTACAAAAGAAAAACAGGGTGGTAGATTGAGTTTAGAGGAGGACTACTTTGGGTGGTCAGAGAAGGTCACATTTGGGGCGAGGCCTGAGCATGAGAAGGAGCCAGTTATGTGAAGAGCTAAGGGAAGAATTCTCCCAGGGAGGGAGAAAAGCAGAAGCCTTCAGACTGGGGAGCTCCTGGCTTATGAAAAGAACAGAGAAAGGCAGCTAGTATGATGAGCACAGAGGTAGGGGGGAGGCAAATAATCGTGTAGGAACTTGTGAGGAGATGGTGCGATTCCAGACGTGGTCGATACAGACACGTACAGAGGGAAGACCATACGACGACACAGGGAAAAGACAGCCACCTACAAGCTTGGAACAGAGCCTTTTTGCATGGCCCTCGGAAGGGACCAAGTCTACCCAAACATTGATCTCAGACTGCTTGCTGCTATGACTATGAGAAAATACATTTCTGACATTTAAACCACCCAGTTTGTGGCACTTTGTTATAGCAAACTAATGTAAGAGTCAAGGGTGGCTCCTGAATTTTTATTTGGAAAGCTGAAACTGTGTCATTTCTGTTCACTAGGGCAATGAAGACAGTGGAGAGCAGATTGGAGGAGGTAGGAATTAGGAGCTGTGTCTTGGAAGTGTGAAACCTGAGATATGTTCAGGATACCAGGAGGGAGATTTTGAGAGAGCAGCCGGGTGCAGGAATGTGGAGCAGAGGTCTAGGATGGAGTATAATTGGGATGGTCATGGCTTAGAGGTGTCTCCATCCATGCACGTGGATACGACCACTCTCGGTGTGAGGTTAGACAGAGAAGAGATCCTAGGACTAAGCCTGAGGATATCCCAGAATTTAAGAGTTGGAAAAATGTGAAAGACTTCGCAAAGGAGACATAAAACCAGTGAAGGAAGGAAAAGCCAAGTCAGCAAAGTGCCTTAAGGACGAGGGGGGGCCCTGACTGTGTCAAATGCTGATTTAGGTCAAGTTGAATGAGGCCCAATAATCTATCGTCGAATTTACCAGCATTGAAGGTCGTTGCGGCTTTGACAGGGGCTGCTATGGTGGATGGTAGAGGGGAAATCCTTATCAGGATGGGTTCAAGAAAGACTTAGAGAAGAAGAATTGAGGACAAAAAAATACAGAACACAAATCTACCCAGGAATTTTGCTGCTACTGGGAGTAGTTATGAGGGATGTGGAATCAGAAGAGCGCTTGATTAAGACAGGTGTTGTTACAGCATGTCGGCATGCCGCTGCCGCTGCCTAGAAGGGAGGACAATTCCCGGAGTAATTTCCATGAATAGATAAGAGGGGGCGGGCTGCAGTGCATGAGTAGTGAGTGGCCTTAGATAGCAACATGGACTTTCCATCCACAGAACAGGAAGGAGCAGGAGCAGGAGCAGATGCGCGTGGGTGTATAGAAATGGTGCCAGTGGCTACTTATGTCTTCATAAGTGTTTCTATTTTTCTCAGCGAAATAGGAAGCAAGGACATCAGCTAAGAATGACACTTGAGAGGGACGTCCTGAAGGTTTGAGGAGAGAGGACAAGATATGAAATAATCGCCCAGGGAACAGGAAACCGTGTACACGGGATGAGGTAAGATGACTTTCAGGCACCACCGAGCACCTCGAGGTCTGTGGTCACGAATTTAAAGAAAGGCCTGACGGTGTGTTTTTTCTCGAGCCATGTTCAATGTGTGGGTAAAGTTGCACAACAGATGCAGCGGTTGTGGTTTTACCTGGAAAGCCATGAACAGAGGGGGCTGCAGAGGAGGGACTTCAGCGATAGCCTGTAGAATCTAAGGTGAAGATCAAAAGTAAAGAGTTGATAGAGGCTGAGAGATGGTGAAAAGTTGTCAGGATCTATGGAATTTGATCCCAAGAATGCTGAAACATTTTTTAAGGTGGAGAGGTAGGTGAACTGGGAAGGTGGCGATGGTTAAGGTGGTTAAGGTACGTGTTCAAAACTGAGATTATGAGGGAGGGAATGACAAGGTCCAGGGTTTAACTGTGAAAGTGAGTGACCGATACAAGGTGGAAGACAAGATTACAAGCACAGCGGTGGCAAAGAAAGGGTCAGACAAGAAGCACATGAGAGATGCTCAGCATCATTAGCCACTAGGTAAGTGCAAATCCAGACAACAGTGGGTACCACTTCACTCCCATTAGGGCACAGCTATAATAAAAATGACAGACATTGACAAGTGTTGGTGAGGATGTGGAAGAAATGGAACCCTCATAAGCTGCTGGTGGGAATATAAAGTGGTGAAGCTACTTTGGAACGAACATTGGCAGTTTCTTAAAATGTTAAATATAGATTTACCATATGATGTAGCAATTCCATTCTTAGGTATCTACCCAGGAGAAATTAAGACATATGTCCCCACGAAGACTTGTATGTGAATTTCATAGCAGAGTTATTCATCATAGCCAAAGAATAGAAACAACCCACATGTCCATCAATGGGCGAATAGATAAACTAAATATTATTTCCACATAACAGAATATTATTCTACCATGGAAAGAAGTGAAGTAGTGATTCATGCTACAACATGGGTGAACCTTGAAAACATTATGCTAAGTGAAATGATCTAGGTACAGAAGGCCACATATTATATGATCCCATTTATATGAAATGGCTAGAAAAGGCAAATCTACAGAGACAGAAAGTAGATTAGAGGTTTCCTGGAACTTAAAAAAGAAAAATAAGAGAAAGACAGATAGCAAGTGGCCAGAGTATGGGAAGGGATGTCCATGTGTACATTGAGATCACCACGAAGCATGACAGGGGTGGTGCTGGAGAGAGTGATAGTGAGGGAGGTGCTAAAGTCTTCAAGAAAATGAGGGGTTGGTCGTCGACTGCACCAGGAAATGGCAGCAGATGGCGTGGTCCAAGGCACAAGCTTCAAAACTGGAGGCTTAAGCGGGGAGAGGGAGGCACAGTGATCCAGAAGGAGCCCTGAGCAGCAAGGGCCCCTACAAGGATTCTGGGAGAGAAAACTGAATGCATATGTTTATCATTTATAATTAATCGTCACAACAACCTGGTGAGGTAGGCAGGGAGGTGTCGGTGGGAAACGAACTGGACTTGGAGCCAGACATGGGACCCCAGTGTTGGCTCCTCTGGTGGTTAACAGTTGACCTCAGGCAACCAAATTACCTTCTGGGACCCTGAACTATAAAACGAGAAGAATCATCGCGATCGACCTCAGGGGAGTGTTCTGAGGGTGACACGGGGGCGCTCAGAGCCTATCTCACATTTCATAGTGAGAGGCCCCAGAGAGCTTTGGTCCTGTGTATTCTCCATTTTCGCTGATGAGAAACCCGAGCTTTAGAGGTCAGGCGATTTGTCCCAAGCCACCTAGCACTTATGGAGAACACGAGAGGGTGCCAGGAAGCTCCTCTGTCTGCGTCTCTAACCCTCTTCAGGGCTCCATGGCGACCCCGACTTCTCCTCCCTCTTACTGCCTTTTGTCTTCTTTGTTCGTTAGAGTGTGGATGTTGCTGCCTCTTTGTCCACCTTGTTCATTAGATTCTGAGCCCTGAGTTGCACGGAGCTCAGAACTAACAGGGGCAAGAGCTGAGAAAAGGCAGGAAGGAAGGGAGGAAGGGCACATGCTGGATGCGTTAGGTTCTAGTTTAAGTCCTGCCTCCCTTTTGATAAAGGGTCTTGAAATCTAACTCGTTGTGTGGTCATCTTGACTTCCACGTTGGGGGTAGGGAGTGAGCTGACTTTCCTGCAGGGTGACAGCTGCTGGCACTGCCCTTACAATAAATCATAGCAAGGGCCAGGCCTGTCATCTGCTGGAGTTCTCTGCTTCCAGCTGGGCAATGGCCACACGACTGGCCCCAGATGGTGGCCGCTTCCGTGTCCAAAGTCTTTCTCTCTAGGTGGCCTGTTTTCATATCTCATCAACCTTGCAACCAAGATAGTTTTCTTGGACAACCACCAAGATGTTGGCAGGGCTATCTTTGAGTCGAAGGATAGTGGGTAACTTCTTCTCCTTTGTTTGAATTTTCTCCTTTTTTATATAAATCACATGGTGGTTAACCATTTTCAAAATCAAGAAATCGAATCAGTTATCATTAACAGTGATCCTTTCTCGTGCCACTATATCAGCTTCCTCTCTCTTGTTTAGTCTTCTCCGTGACAGTAAAATGATGGTCCACATCAGAATCATAAGACGTGAACTTATATCTGTGCTATTACATGACGTTCAAAGCAGCTGAGTGACAGGCCCACCATCGCGAAGCTGTAAATTACAGAGCTGCCAAGTCAAACCTATATCTATTTGACTTCAAAACTCACATTATCTTTATATCATTCTAACTTGTGTGAAATAATGGGAGAAGTATTTATTCAATTAAATTGACACAGCCTTGGCCAAGCCTCAGCCCACTGCTTGTCACTTCCTTCTACCATCTCACCTAGTAACTGAAAAATTCACGTGGTCCCAGACGTCAGAGTGACGACTTTCACTGTTACTAATGTGACCACTACTACTGCTAATAACCCACTACTAATAATAGTAATAATGGCGGCTCCCACTTTGGAAGAGCTTGCTGTGTATCTAGCACTGTGTTAAGCTTTAAGTATTTTGCCTGCGTGGACTCATTTCATGCTTATAAAAATGCTATGACTTAGGTCATATCTTTATCCTATTTTATAGATGAGGACGTTAAGGTCTTGAGAGGTGAAATCCCTTGTCCAAAGTGAGACGACAGTGAAGCAGCCGTCAGAGCCCAGTGCCAGCTCTAGTGTGACCCCAGAGCAGGACTGTGTCACTGCGCTGTGGCGCGAGTGTTCAGAGGATGTGAGCAGCCGGGGGAAAATCGAGGAAGATGAGGAAGGTAGAAGGCTCTGGAATGCGGTTCTAGATTTTTCCTTTCACTTAGAGAGAGAGAGAGAGAGAAAGAGAGAGAGAGAGAGAAACGGAGCTGCTGGCACTGAGCTTCAGCTGTCTCCCCCACAGCAGATCACTTGCAGCTCGAACTTGAATTTCACCCACCCAGAAGTAAGCTGTGTCAATTTGGGTTGGGGTGGAGAGTGGGTCTCCCTGTCTTTCCACAATGCAAATGCAAAATGACATTTTGCATTGAAAATACAAGTCCTGACTCACCAGCCTTTGTTTCTACCCCAGCCCCCCAACTCCTGCATTTCATGTCTTTTGTTTTTATTTTCATTAAGGCTACAGAAGGATAAGAAAATTTTTGCAAAGTAGTTGCCAGCTTTTAGCATCCACCTGCTCAGCTGCCCCCCACTCACCGCCAAGGTCCCCGTCTGGCTGTCTAGCAGGTGTAGCTAGCAGCTGTAGCAGATTTCACCCAGCATGGGACAGATGGAGGGGAGATGGCCATCACAACAGGGTAGTTTTTTTAAAAAAACGACATGACCAGACCTCCATCAAGGCCTAGTAGGAATTTACGGCATTGATGGAAAGTACGCCAAGTCAGCCGGTGTGTGTTCTGCTGTATTGTATGAGCAATAATGGGGTTCCTAGTGGTGGGGAGCGGGTGGTGGTTAGCATTGCCTGCAGTGCAGGGTTGTCTGGAAATGACCATAGCAGATTTTACCTGGGGAAGCATTGTGGGGTGGGGTGGGGGGGTGGGGGAAGTCGGGGAGATGGCACGGGGACCTTAATGACCTGGGGTAGCAGGTCACACACTCTGTGATTCGCCTTCTTCATCTTTTAGATGAGGGTGTGGTAGAGTCTGCTAGAGCTCGCCAAAGAACCATGTGCTTTCCTCTCTTTCCCAGCCCCCATGCGTAGGTGGAGTCATGTGACTTATCCTCACTGGTGACAGGTAAGGGAAGAGGTATGTCACTCCCTGGCCAGAGGCAGTTAAGCAGGAAGGCTTGGAAGCCACATCCGGCCAAGGGCAAGGTTTAGAGATGAAGGAGGGCTGCCTGGCCCGCAGCGGGCTTGACGTGGGTTTGCCTTTTGGGGCAGCATGACAAGAAGGAACCCTTGGCAGGGCTGCGGTGCGGCTTATAGATGAGGCAGATAAAGCACCGCACACAGCAGGTGCTGCATCCAAACGGCAGCTCTTTGCCTGGCCCCGTGAACAGCCACAGAAGCCTCTACCGGCCGAAGCCGTAAAGCGAACCAGACAATGTCAGATGATTCTCTTCTGGCGCATCTCATTCGTGTCAAATCTCTAAGGATCTAGATCCGAGAAACTTGAAGTACAAGGGAAAAGGTAGAGAGGTCACAGTTGTTTCTGAAAGGTGGTTTTTTTCATTTAATCTCTTGCCCCATGGAAAACTGTTTCCCGAGTTAATATTTCCAGAGAGAGCGACCCCATCCCTCTCCTGTAACCCTCCTCAGGGGCAGTCACTGGTGGGGGAGCGAGGGCTGTGGAACCACACCGGCCGGGGCTCCACACCCAGGTCGCCTGCTTACCCTCTGCGCCCTGGGAAACGTTACCGCCTCTCTCTAAAGTTATCTATAAAATGGTGACTATAGTACCTGCCAAATTAGGGTTCTTCAGAGACCAGAACCGATGGGATATATGATGTGTACACACTCACAGTTGAGCCCTGGGGTTAGGGACGCCGACCACTGGCAAAGTTGAGAATATGACCATAACTTTAGTTGGCCCTCGCATACAACCACGGATCAAAAATACAGTTGACCCCGAACAGCATGGGTTTGAACTGTGTGCGTTCACCGAAATGCAGATTTTTTAAAATCCTCCTTTTCATCCATCGTGAGAATGTGCCTCTCCATAGAAACTTTAGAATCAGTGTGTCCAAACTCATAGAATGTACAATACGAAGAATGAACCCTAAGGTGAACTGTGGACTTTAGTGAGTGTGATGTATCATTGTAAGTTCATTTTTAGTTTAAAAAAAAAAAAGAAAGAAAAGAAAAATGTGCCATTGTGGTGAGTGACATTGCTCATAGGGGGGCCATGCATGTCTGGGGACAGAGGGGATACGGGAAATCTCTGTACCTTCCTCTTGACTTTTGCTATGAACCTAAAACTGCTATAAAAAAAAATAAAGTCTTTAAAAAGTGCAAAAAAAAAAAAGTATCCCGGTCATTTTTGAAAGGTGCTAAGGAACTGACTCTTTGAAAATTGGCAAATAAAGGGAAAGACTCGAGCATTCAGCCTCCCTTTCCTGTAAAAGCTGAATCACTGTGTAATCAGATGGCAGAGCTGTCTCTGTACAGACGTATCCCAACAAATAAATGCCGAAGACATGCTCAAATGGGAATGTCATCAATTTTCAACCCCTAATGAATTAAGGATCTAAACATTGAACAGAAATATCTGCTACCAACACAGAAAGATAGTAAGTGCCTGTGGATGAGAACTATGACAGTACCTGTGGAATAGTTCTACCCCAAACACTTAAAACTGCGACCGATAAAGCCTCTGTAATCAACTCGCCATTGGCAGGAAGTACAGAAGACTGAGGGAAATACTGATGTTTACCGCAGGAATGCAGTGAGCAGAAATTCCGGTTGAGGAAATTTCCAATTTCCACAAGAAACAAACATCAAAGGTGGAGGGGATAGTTGGAAGGAGAACCTATGCATTAAAAGAGACCCAAAACACAAAGGGCATGTTTTTTTTAAAAACAGGCAGAGGTACACTACGAGATTTAGGAATAAACGCCGGTGATAAACTCTAAAGAGATACACAGCAGTAATTACTATAGAAATGGGACAGCAGTCACTCTGAGGGTGGAACCCCTCTGGATTCCGGGTGTAGCAGGTTCTGTCTCGTCATGTTTGGGTCTCACAAGGGCATCTACCTTACAATAATTTTTAAATTACACATTTGTTTCACACTCTTTTCGATATTTTTAAATGGCTCTTTTGCCTATTTCACAGGGTGAAAAGAAGCTACATAAATATGCAGCCTCATGAGGGCAGAAACCTTGTCTGTCTTCTTCATCTTCATATCCCCAGGGGCTAGACTAGCTCTCGGCACATGGTAGGGACTGAATACATATTTACAGAATGAATGGATGGATGAATGAATGAATGAGACGGTAGCATCAAATCCGCACCTAAGGTAATATCCTGATTACTATTATAAACTTCAGCAAGGTCATTCATTCCCAAGGGGTGGAAAATTTATTGCGTGCTACTAACGTTGTCCTCGGTAACTGTGTTGCCTGCTGCTGCAGCTGCAATGACAAATGGGAGCCTCAGAAGAACCAGGCTGGCCATCGGCAGAGTGATGACATCCAATGACGAATAAGTCTTCCTGGCGCCTCACACGTCAGCAGTGGGCTCTGTGTGTCTCTGTCTCCGGTAGAGCTTAAGGTGATAATAGCTGCTCTAAGTGGCGGGGCTCGTCGCATTGATCTGGCTGCAGGAAGCCACCAACTGACTTGTTCTGCAGTCGCCTTGCAGAACCACACGTGCTTTCACTTGGATTACACCTGCATAGTAACTCGGGGGAGAGTTCGTGGACACTGGGTTAGGTAGCGCTGCCTGACAGTAGCGCCACAAGCCCAGCAGATTAGAACACACACTCACTGTCTCACGGTTTCTGTGGATCAGGAGGCCAGACACAACTTAGCTGGGTCTTCTGCAAGGCTACAAACGAGACGTGGTCAGCTTGGGCTCACATCCGAGGGCTCGGCCAAGGGAGGCCCTCGCTGTGGAGGCACAGGGAACTCAAGTCCACTAACAGCTAAGTGAGCTTGGAAGAGGAACCTCCCCCAGTCCTGGCTGACACCTTAATTGCAGCCTTGCAGAGGACCCAGCTCAGCAGTGCCCAGATTTCTGACCTGCGGAAACGGTAAGGTCATAAATGAGTGCTGTGTTAAGCTGCATTGTTACTCAGAAACAGATAACTAAAACAGACATTGTGGGGAGGAGATTAAAGCCACCCCCATCCGCCCCCCCCCTAAAAAAAAGGCACATTAGCAATAATTCTCAGAGCAACCTGAAAAGTAGAAATTATTATCTACATTTTATATATAAAGCAACTGAGACCCAGAGTGAGGAACTCCACCAAATAAATGGAGGAGCAGGATTGGATTTCAGCTGTGTCCTTCTGAAACCCATCCTCTTTTTGTATCTTCACCGAGCTTTCAATGAAGCTTAAAGATCGTGATTGCTTTGTGCACCTTCCTGTTAACTTTAAATAGCAGGGTAGAAATAGTCGATGTGCATGTATCCTCCCCAGTCAAGCCTACCTTTTGTACACTAACTCAACGCTGCTGTTGGGGACATGAGCCAACTTCGGGCTGTAAACACAGTGCAGGTCTCTTAGCATGCTCCAGGTCGGGAAGGGTGCCAGCAGAGGAGAGAAGGGAGCCGAGGAGCCCAGGTGGCAGTAAATCACACGGCAGCTAACCCGGACTGACTTCCGTAGTTGCTGTGAGGCCAAGGCCATGGGCTGCCCCGCTGGGAAAGGTCCGCCACCTGCAGAGATGGAGCAGGCTGCCCTCCTTCTTCCAAAGTCAGCTGTTTCCCAAGCAGACAAGGAGCCATGGCATTTGCGTACTGAAGATCCAGGTTCAGGATGTTTCGTGGAAACCCTGGGGTTGGGTTTGGCGGGTGGATCTTTCCCACTAAAATTTGATGATTGACTTGAAATAGCAAAATCAGCAGAGGATCAAACTCCAGCCTCTTTGCCAAGGCAAGGGAGCTAAAATATGACTGCAAAACCTGTTGAAATCCAGCTAAGGCCCTACAACAGCCCCTAGCATGCAAACCAACAGTCGTCCAATCGTTTTCCCCTGAGCTTCGCCCACTGGCAGCAACACCTCCAGCCCGCACACATAAAGCACTTTGAGAAAACACTTGGTTGGAAATTCTAGGTATTCAGTAATAATGGAGGCGCAGACACTGTGAATACCTAGAAGAGTCTGGGGACAGCGATGACCACATCGTCTTCAAACTCAGTCAGCAACTGTTTCTGAAGACCTGTTTAGTATTTGACCCTGTGTAAAGTTCAGAGGGTCAAGGTAGGGACATGTGGAGGAACGAACAAGAGTTTCAGTCTCAGAAACGTGAAGGAGGCATGGACCAAGGGCACAGGAGCAGAGGAAAGGGGACCCCGAATCAACCTGGGGACTCGAGAAAAGCTTCACGAGTGGCAGTGAGAGTTGAGGGGACTCTACAAGACCAAGGGGTTTCCACGAGGGACAGGCAGGAGAGGGCAATCCAGTCAAGGGACTAGCATGAGCAAGGGCAGGAGGAGGCGGGGAGCATGGCATGGCCAAAGAACTCCCAGCGGTTCACCGTGACGGGAAGAATCCGTCTCTCCGAAGCCTCCAGAAAGCAAGCAGTGCTGCCAGCGCCTTGATTTTGGCCTTCCGATCTCCAGAATCGGGAAACGGTAAATTTGTTTTGTGTTTAGCCACTGATTTGTGGCTAAATTTGTTACAGCGGCCTTCAGAAACTAATACAGTGTTGAATTAACAGCTTTCCTTCATGATTGCTCATAGTATATATACACATACTTTGCTGGTGGCTCCATTTATTATTAGTATAATACTTTTTTTCAACCAAAGGCATATAAAAATAATATAAAAAGTGATTTTTTGACATTACCATTTCAAGCAAAGACAAATTTCTCCACTCAAGTTTCTAGGCATGTCTACAGCCATGCTACCCTGAACAAGCCCGATCCCGTCTGATCTCGGAAGCTAAGCAGGGTTGGGCCTGGTTAGTACTTGGATGGGAGACCACCTAGGAAGACCGGGTGCTGTAGGCATAAAAAATAAAAAAATAAGGGGATTGTAAGCTGACAAGGTCCTTGCAAGCTGTGAGGTCAATCAAGGGTTGCCTCATCTAAAAACAAACAAACAAAAACAAAAACAAAAGAACAGTTTCTAGACAGGAAAAATCATATAGAACAAATTTGAATTTCAAGACACACTTGGGAACATATCCTAAGCAAGAGGATGGGGAGGGAGCATCTTCTACAAGCTTTAAGTCAGTTAAGCAGCGGCACCGTTTTTACATGTTTCAAAGCACTCTCGTGTTTTGTCTTTATTTTGCCCTGAAGGAGTTTTTTCTATCTGTAAGTGCAGTTTTAATGAGTGGTAATCATGAGCCCCTAGTAGGTTGAAAACTTGGTAAAGAAAATGGTTCAAATGAAGAGCATACCTTCCAACGTTTGGCCCTCTCCTGCCCCTTTTCCAACAACCATCATCTGCTGTCGCCCATCAAATATGGAGCCTCTCTTTGGGGAAAAATGATGACTTTTTTTGATATTATATTTTAAGGACAAACTGCATTTATTTACTTTTAAGTTGGTGTTAGTTATATAAACTTGCTTTCATCACTCAATTAAAGCAGTTCGGCAAGGGACAGGTCCATGTGGGCAGGCCCAGGAATCTGTGTTGTCATTGGCTCTCCACATAATTCGCTAATGAAAATTAATGTTTGAAAACCACTGCCTTTGGGAATAATGGGGCAACATTTACCCAGGTGGGTTGCTCTCTGTCACATTTTACAGTTCTTTCCCTTTTGACTGCTAGCATTTGCAAGGGAAAGATGAATTACTATTATTTTTAAAGAGCATATTACAACATGAGTGCAAAACTGAGATTTAAAAATATATATATAACCCAAATTAAACTATGTTTTCTCAAGGATCCAGTTGTTCACTTCCTTCCAATAAAGCAGCTGTACCAAGCAGCCTGCAAATCGGACAATTTCCGGATATCCAGACTGAAGACATTCATCAAAGGCACTCCTGAATGGCTGTCAAATTTGGCAAACCTAGATCAGAGGAAGAAAAGAAATGCGTAATTCAGCCACACACACAGGAAGTTCAGTATCTACTCTCATCAGCGCACGCACACGCACCCGTGCACACACACCAACAAACTAGTCTGGATAATCATAACTAGGAAAATGGAGCTTCCACTTCCAGTAACTTTTTTTTTTTTTTTTTTTTTGGTCTCAGCTGTTCTCAGTTCTTTCCCTTTGCCATGATTCTGCCACTAATGTCAGCGTGGTACTTCTTCGACTACCATTTCATATTGTTTTCTCTCTTCACCTCTAGAGCAGACATGCCTAGAGGGTAACAGGTGGCTTTTCCCCATATTTCTACTCTCTAAAGCTTATTAATTCAGCCGCCAACTATATAAACATGCATTCCTGCATGTGAGAGTAGACAGAACAGACGCTACCCCATGTTGTTGCTTCGACTTCATAAATGTGAGAAATGTAGGCTGCTGATGCTAACACATTATTGGCAGTGTGGGATACTATGAGAGCCTTCATCTGAACGGGACACTCAGGCCAGTGGCAAACACTACAGACAGTCCCCAAGCTCGACAGACTTTAAATTGAACGAAGAAGGCGACAGAATAGGAATTGCATTATGGTATGAAAAGGGATGGGACGTGAGAAGCGACAATGCTGAAGAATTGGCACCTAATCTCACCTCGCTGTGCAGACAGGCATGGGAGAGCTGCTGTGGCACAGTCTGCGAACGATCCAGAGCTCGCCCTGCAAGCTCTTAGATCATCATCCCTGATTGTCGGAACAGACTTATGAGTCACTCTTGACTCTCGATGATAATAACCATGACTTTGGCTCATTCGCTTCTGGCTATGATTATATGTGAGGGAGAGTGTTGCAAAATATTTACTCTACAGGCACAGAGCTCTTGGCTATAAAGGAAGTAGTTTAAGAAATGATGTGGCAAATACCTTCGATTTAATGAATATTTATGACGTATCTACTATTTTCAAGGCACTGAGATGGATACAAAAATGATGTCAATAGTCCTGCTTTCGTAGGTCTAAAATGCGAGAGTGTGTGTGCATGAGGACTGGTGGGCAGAAAGAGGAAAGATGGAGAGGGAATGAGAGGACAGGTATGTACACGAATAATCGAGGGATCTTATTCTGTAAATGAAGCTGTATATGACAGTATCTCGGAATTATCATCCTGATTTTAAATGGAATTATAGATGGAATTATAGATGGAATTATCTGTCCTGATCTAATTTCTTTTAGGCAGGAACAAACAAGGAGCTCAGACAAGTGCAAGGTGCCCTTGAAGCCTCAGGTGACATAACCCCCGCAGGTCTGATACTGGCTCTTCCCTTCCTTTCCCTTCCCATCCCACACTCCCTACCCCCCTTAGTCTGACGAAACCTCACTCCTGGTGTTCCCATAGCCTCCATGCTGACTCTGTACTTGCAGTTCCCATATTCCATATTAAAATGCTACTTCGCCATGCCCTTTCCACATCCTTCTAATCAGACTCCGAGATCCTGAGGCCTTGGCATTACAACCCGACACTAAGCAACAGTGTGTAACCCTTGGTGGAGACTATAAGTGTCTGCTGAGCAGGACTGCACACTCAGTACAACACAGAACCTATAAGTTCTCAGTAAAGAATGAGTTGGTTAAATGATGCCACTTTAGAAATTAAACCGTCATTCCAAGAGATTCATAGTTAATGTGCAAAAAAATTACCTGGAGAGGTTGTTGAAAATGAACACCCTCAGAAATTTGGGTTCGGAAGGTCTGGAATCAGGTTCTGTAAATCTGTTCTCTTTAAACAAACTCCCCAGTTGATTCTAGATTGTTCTGTGCCATACTTTAAGAAACTGCCCTCATTACAGAGCTTCCTAACAAGATGATACTTGTCTTTCCAATTAATTTGCATACGTTTATCTTAAAACCCGCCGAGAACCAATCTATACAATTCACACCATCTGACAAACAATAGTAATGGCTTGACTTCCTAAAATTGGGTTACAAAATGACTTTATGGGTGGGAATCTTTTATTCAGATATTGTCAGTTAGTCCAGTGGAGACTAGTGCGACGTCTCAGCCCATAAAGCTGCGTCCACGAGCAGACTTGTAGGTGATGCTACGTAGGGCAGAGAGTGACCTGTAGCTGAAGGGAGGAGAGTGGGTGTCTTATAAGAGCTTTAAACAAATGTCATTCGTTTACAAGGGCTAAGAAATAAGGATTTCTCAGGTGACCTGGGAAGAATAAGGATTTCTCAGGTGACCTCAGGGCCCAATTTTCTTGGGTTAACAAAACTTAGCTATTACAATGCCCGCACCCAGAAACCCAGAGTGCAGGAAACTAAAGGAAGCATTTCTCAAAGTGTCAGTAAATCGATATTGGCTGGAGTCCTAAACAAAATAAATCTTCGCTCAGCCCCATTATGATTTCAGAATTAACACGAAGATTTCATGAATAGGGCAGCGTAGTGTCAAGAACGAAAAGCCAGTAGACTAATTTGAATTACAGACCTGTCTCCAATCTGTGGGAGGTGCCCTCTGGCAGCCATGTTGAAGTGAAGGTAATTAACACAATCCATCTTGCAGGGGATGGTGCTTTGCAGGCTGTTTGAAATTCTGTGAGCCTCTCACCCAGACCCCAGTAACCCTTTGAAATATGCTGAACGGTGGCAGTCAGAGTACAGGGGGATCGTGAAGTGAGTGAGGGATGGCAGTGAAATCTCAGTTAGTAACTGAGATCATCTCATGGGCAGTTTGCCCGTTATTTGGGAAACTATAAGATAAAGGCCTCTTATAACGAGGGATGTTTTAAAGTGCAGTGCTGTGAATCTATAAAAGCCCTTTACAACTATTTAAAAATTAAAAATTCATATCATTTCCTAAGTCCTGCTGCCTTAAAAATTAATTCTATCTATTTTGGTGTAAGAATTTAGACAGGATGATGATGCTGTTCGATTTTAGTGTTAACAGAAAATACTCTTCAGGACAATGATCAGGACCTTTCCTGTATGTAGTCATAGCCGTCATTACCAGCACAAAGCATTCTGGGATGTCAGATTATGGTCATCTTTGTTCAGACGATGCCAACAGAGGCAACACTTACCGAACACAGGTGGTGGCTTTGAAATAGCTGGCGAGGCTGAGAAACAGTGACTTGACAACATCTTGGGTGAGAAAGGAAAATATTTTTAAATGACCAAAATTGGAAAGAAATACAGGAAGTAGAGAAGTCATTGGAGAAACAGTTACTTACAAGCAATAGTTACCACCAAGAAGCATGTGAAGACACTGGCTAATATTCCTCCTAGAAACCATCTGAAACGACAAGATTGATCAGGTTCAGCAAATTAATTATGCATTTCCAATATATGAGATGTTCTTTTAGGCTGACTATAGACTTATGATTTTAAGATTTACATTGAAACTACAGTAATAAAGATAGTGTGGTATTAGTAAAGGATAGAAATATGGATCAATGGAATAGAAGAGACAGCCCAGAAAAGACCCACACAGAGACACTTCACTGATTTTTATCCAGGATGCAAAAGCAATTCAATGGAGAAAGAAGAGTCTTTTCAGCAAATGGTGTTGAAACAATCATATATCCACAGGCAAAGAATGAGCCTCCACATGTACAAAACACCTTAGCACAAAATTTAACTCAATGAGTCATAGACTGAAAGATAAGCCACAAAAGTCTAAAAGCTCTAAGAAAAAAGAGAAAATCTATATGCCTACAGCTTCACAACCTTGCCCCAAAAGTGTGCCAACCTTCTGGGGTATTGCCAGTGAGATGAGCGATTGTATTACGGGGTGGATTTTTTAAAAATGAATAACATCTTCACTGTTTTTGTGTTCAAAATATGAATTATTGAAAGAGATTACAAATAGATACAAAGGACAAAGGAAAATATAATCAAAAATCCCACTGCCCTGAAGAAGCCATCATGAATATCTGATGACTATCCTCTCAGACATCTCTTTATATGCATTTTTAATTGAGTATTTTAATTTTAAATTATTCAACATTTATTTATAATTTTAAAAATTTAATATTTCACATTTAATTTTAAATTATGCATTTAAATTGACCTTTAACAAATGTACACTAAAACATATGAAGTGTATATCTTGGGTTTTTTTTTTTTTTTACATAAGCCCCTATAATTTCTACCCAAATCAAGTACAGAATATTTCCAGCACCGTAGTTTTCCTTTGTCATCCCTTCCCATGCCATTTCCCCAAATTAACCACCATTCTTACATCTATAATAACTGACCCGTTTTGCCTTTTCTTGAATTTTATATACGTGTGCAATCATACAGACTCTTGTTCCTGTCATCTTTCACTTACATAATATCTATGAGATTCATCCATGCTGTTGCCCACGTGAATAGTTTTTCAACCAATTATTTACTTAAATAACTTTTTCTTTAGAATAACTTTAGGTAATGCAGAAAAATTGCAAAAAAAATAGTACAGAGGGTTCTCATATACCCCTCACCCAGCTTCCCCTATTATTGGCATCTTGCGATGCATGGCACACTCGTCACAGTTAAGGAACCAACATCGGCGCCTCACTAGTAACTCAACTCCACGCTTCATTTGACTTCAGAGTTTTCCCTAATTTATCCATGTCCCAGGATCCCATCCAAAATATCACATTACATTTAGTCATCATGTCTCCTTAGCGTCCTCTGGGTTGTGACAATTTCTTAGACTCTCCTTGCTTTTGATGACCTTGACAGTTTTGAGGACTGGCCAGGTAATGTACAGAATGACGCTCACTTTGGGTTTTTCTTATGGTTACACTGGGGTTTGGAAGATCACAGAAGTACAGTTCCATTCCGATCACATAGTAACAAGTGTAGAGACTGTCAGCATAACTTACCCCTGTTGCCATTACTCTTGGTCGTTTGAGGTCATGTTTGCCAGGTTGCTCAGCTGTAAATTTACCTTTTTTCCCTCTTTCTATAGTCTATTCTTTGCAAGCAAGTTTCTAAATGCAGTTCACCCTCAAGGATGAGGAATTAAGCTTCCCTCTTAAGTAGGGAGTATCTGGGGAAATTAACCTAAGAGGAATATTACACCAATAAATAAAAGAAAAGATTCCATGATCACTTAAACTTGGGGTAGCCAAGTTAAATAAAGCTAAACTTGTTTCTTCACTATATTTCACTGTGCCTTTATCATGTTAAAGCGCATTACGATCCTCCAGTGTGGGATATGTAATGTAGAATTTTGCAGATTTATTTTTAACCACAGGACACCCTCCCTTCCCTGTTTTTGTTCTTTTGGTCCCATTGTGATCCAAAAATACTTCTCGAACCTCATAATTATCTGGGAAGCTTGT
>CM053511.1:3713826-3731476 GCA_028627145.1 Eidolon dupreanum | reverse complement strand
TGAAATGAACTTTCATAAATCAATTCATTTGTTCAACACAACAAACCTGTGAGATAGGAATCATGATCATAGTTTTGCAAATGAGAAGACCAAGACTGAGAAGAATGATGAAATTTGTTCAAGGTCACGCAGCTACAAGGGGCCAGAGACAAGATTTAAAAACTGCGTCTGGCTAGAACATAATGCTTTGCCTGAAATGGGGTGGGGAAAGAGCATTGCAACTTTGCATACGGGGAATCTCTAAAGGTCACAAAAGAGAACATATATCATGAACTGCTGGGCCTTGGAAAATTCTTCACTCTCAATAGAAATATAGTAGTGTTTTCAAGCCACTGTGGAAATGACTGCAGATTCTCCAGCAGTGATAAACACGAGTTAAACCAATCGTGACCTTGAGTATTATTCTTATCACCTAAAAGAAATCAGAGCCGGTTGGATGATTACCACGTAAAGATTTAAAGGAAAAGTATGAACAAACCTCAACTTCATTTTTCCTGTGTGCTTTCGAAGTTCAATTTTGCAACAGTTGTTTAAAATTTGGAATGACTTTGTGTTATGAATGCATTTATTTTTGCTACTTATGTTATTGAGTCAGCACACAAGACCTACTTAGTCCATCGTGTGGATGGGATACTGAAGATTGGCAGTGCAAAATATAGTAGCTGTGAATGATGTCACCGCAAATGTACAGTATTTCATGTACATTGTGAATTAAGTAAGTGATTATGGGTTCAGTTGAACATTCGACCATCCTTCTGAAGTGTGTTTCTATTCTTAGCGTCCTCTGATTTCATGTGGAATTTGACCATTTTCTCACAGAAACAAGTCTAGCTTGACAAACTCACTAGAATTAAATATTAAAGGATTACTGAATTTCAGTTTAAGTTCTACAAAGGTATGACTTAAGTGATTTTGGATAAGGTGTTTATTGATTCAATCCCTCAGGAGTCATTTACTTAGTACCTATTTTGACTTAGCTCAAGCGTAACCTCCTCCAGGAAGCCTTCCTTGAATCTTTTGACTCCGTCTTGGCCCTTAGCCGTGATACAAGGCTCAGGCATGTCTCCACCAGTGCCCTTGCACAATGAATTGACATTGATGTTTTATTTCTCTGTCTCCCCCACTGCAAGGTCACTAAGGTCACTGGACTGCAAGGTCACTAAGAATACTAAGTTGACATCTATGGTGGCAGGGCCCGTAATTTCCTTGGGGAATCACCTCTTCCTCTTTCTTTGTTCATGGTTCAGGTGCAGAGACTGATTCTCCTCCCAGCACTGGGCCCACTCCAAACCATTTGGAGCTTCACATACTTGTTGACAACGTGATTAGTTTAGCCATGGACATGGGACCCTTCCAGAACCAATGAAACTAGGCCTCTTGACATAACTCCAGAAGGCTGCGATCTCTTTCTGCTGAACTGGAAACTGGAAAATTGTAGGCACAGAGCCCCTGAGAGCCACCATGGAGTAAGAGCCTTTTAAAGTATAAAGCTGATACAGAAGAGAAGAGACAGCAGAAAGAGACTCACAGATACCTGAAATTCTGCCTGGAGTTTTCATTAATGTGAAACCTACTTCGAGTTGAGTTTCCATCCACTGGAACTCAAAAAGCCCTGACTGATAATGATGATGTCCTGTATGCCTATGTTGTTAGCGCATGGAACAACACCTGGAACAGAATGCACACTCAAAACCTACATGTGAAGGAGATAAGACAATCAGATGGAGACCTTGTCCACCCAAGGCTTCAGAGCCAGATGAGGAGGAGGAAAATATTTCCAACAATGATAGATGCAGAGTGCTAGGGAATTATGGGGCTGAGTGCTACCTCCCCCAGCCAGAAGGGGGCAGAAGAAGCTTCACAGAAGGGGTCTTGTTTGATTTTGACCTTGAACATGGAGTCGGGGTCTTCCAAGACTAGTAGGTGGGAGACACATTCCAGACACAGCAAAGAACACGTACAAAGGCTTACTTGACCTGTCTGAGCTTGAGTATTCTCATCTGTAAATGGGAGATAGCACACTTAATTGGCCCCCCACAGTCATGGAGCCCCTGCTCTGTACCGGGCATTATGTGGGCAGTTTGAAATCAACAGATGACTAAAACGTAGTGCCCAGCCTCGAGGAGCTCATAGCCCAGCCTTGTAGACAAGATGCAGAAGTAAACATGGGACAGCAGTGCAGGAAATGGGCAAGACAGACGGGGGCTCCGGGAGCAGAGGAGCACAAAGAGGGGGCGCTTAACATCCTCTCCCTAGGAGGGCAGGGTGGGATCCCTGGAGGAAGTGACTGTGGACTCTCAGTAGGTGTTGATCACCTGGAAACAGTAAAGGCTGCTTTCCTATCATCTCAATACCTGGAAAAGGAACTAAAAAATCCTTTTAAATATTTAATAGCTGCACCGAGAACAAATAAGGCAGGGCATATTGGTCTTTGGGAGTAGAAGAAGAGGTGGTCAGTGAAGTGAATATTCATGATTTTGTGTAGGCCAATGAAAAGAAGATATTTTTCCATTTACCTTCAATCTTATGTAATCATATCTTTATATATATTTTTTAGTATTTTGTACATATGGCACATGATGCCAAGTGCTCTACATGAATGATTTTCACCATTACAAGGTAGGAACTCTGATTATCTCCACATACAAAGGAAAATGTGAAGTTTTAGAGAGTTAGGCGAACATCTGAGTGACAGCTAACAGGTAGGGGGCTGGGCTGTGAACTTGGGCAAGCTGTTGGACAGAGCCTCGATGTAACACTGTGTGCAAATGTGACTGACCTGATATTAGCAAGTTCAAGATCAAGGGGCGTGCTTGCTGAATTTATTTCAGATTTACTCCTGAAAGGAAATCTTAGTACCTTTAAATTTTGACTTTTCCTTGCCAGGGGCATAGCATTAAAAAGAAAAAGTTTTCTTTTCTTTCTTTTTTCCTTCATAAGGAAGATGTCAAATACAGAGCTAAGTATGAAGAGTAAAATAACAGGCACCTGTGTACGCTCTATTCAGATTTCGCGAAGGTTAACATTTTGCCAAAAGTCTCCACGGTTTTTAAAACAAACAAACAAATAAACAAACAAAACTGCAAATTCAGTCTTTTGGATGCCTCCAAGGTGACACGCAAGGCAGTCACCTGCCCTGTGAATGCCTCGCATAGGAGCTGGCAGCGCCCCAAGTCCTACCCGCCTCACCCAGGTGGAGTCCAGTCCCGAGGTGTACATTAGTCATCGTCTCTAGGTTGTTCTCGGGCCCTGAAGGGGAGAATTCCTTGGGTGTGGCAAAAATTTAGAAAAAGAGAACTCACTTGAAAGATGCTTAGCGTCCTGGTGAAGATGGTCAGAGGCCATCGTCTGAGACTGAAGGGGAGATTCATGGGAGCTTTTTCTAGGAGGCTGAGATGCGACGTGGCCCGAAGCGGAGGCATTCGCAGACTCGGCACTCGGCGACTCCGACTCCCAGTCATCGGCGAGAAAACAGTCAAAATCAGCTCCTGGAAAAGTGAAAGGACAGAGTGTGTGTGTGTAAGGAGGGAGAGGGAGAAAGAGAGAGAGAGAGAGAGAGAGAGAGTGAGAGAGAGTGAGAGTCAGTTCATTGGAATAGGATGGGAGTGAATCTCTAGATGCAATGCCACTTCCATTTGTTCTCATCTTTGAAGGACAAATCACCCCAGCCAACATCTGGAGATATTTTAGTTGTCACAGCATGGGGACTAGGGAAAGGAGCTACTGGCATTTAGTGAACAGAGCCCAAGGATGTTGCTAAACATCCTGCAATGCACGGGACAGGCCTCACGACTAGGAATTGGTCAGCCCCAAACGTCGATAATGCTGAGGTTGTGAAACCCTGTCACAGAGAGCTGACCTAAATGTGCAAGGAGTTTTCCGCCTTATGGCTCTTTAAACAGTTCTCGTGAGTGCTCACGAGGGGAAAATGACTATTTTCCTGCACTTTCTGCATCTTCCTAATTACCCTTACTCTTGTCAAAGCACCTGCTCTCTCCCTTCTTAGGGCAAATTACAATTTCTGATTTTTGCAATGATCATATAAACATACATTACATAATGCTTAATTTGTGTGATTTTTACTTAATATCTGTCTTCCTCACCAGACTTCTAATGAATAACGCCTAGCTCATTGCAAGCCCTCCATAAGTGCTGTTCATGAATGGGGAATTCTGGTGGGGGTGGGGAGGTGGAGACATGCAAAGCTTCTCTACCCCAGATCTAACCTGGGCTGCTGTAACAGGAGGACAGTAACCATAGGGATGGTGGGTCAGTTCTCCCCTCCATGGAAGCTAAAGCCAACCTGAGCCTGAGGCTCCAAGAGAGGAGCCTGACTTCCTCTACCTGTGGCACTGTCCTACTCAGCCTGGATGCTGAGCCAATGAACAGGTGCTTCTGGACACAGAAATTCCTGCCAACCCTGCAGCCTCCCTCCCACAGTCCTTCCCACACTTTGAGGCCACTTGACTGCAGAAGCATCCCTGCTGGTTGCCATAGAGAAATGAAGCAGGGGAAAGTGAAACATGCAGATCATTTAGTAATGACCGCAGTGCAGAGGAGGCCCTAGATAGCATTCATTGCAGCACTATTCACAAAGCCAGGATGCAGAAACGTACCAAGGGTTCATCAGCAGACAAATGAATGAAGAAAATCCTGCCCTTTGCCATACTATGGATGAACCGGGAGGACATTATGTTAAGTGAAATGAGCCAATCATAGAAGGACAAATACTGCATGGTTCCACTTCCATGAGGTATCTAAAATCATCAGACGTGGAGAATGAAACGGTGGTTACCGGGGTCTGGGGCTGGGGGAAGTGATCAACGGGTGTAGTCTTAGTCATGCTCATTAAATAACTTCTAGAGGTCTGCCAAACGACACGGTGGTATTATAATAGTTAACAGTACAGTATTTTATGCACTTCAAAATTTGATAAGAGGGTAGATCTCATGTGAAAAGTTTTTACTATAAAAATAAAGAACTGAAACAAACCACAAAGGGTCACAAGGAAACTTTAGAGGTGTTGGATGTCTGTTCCCTTGATTGCGATGTTTGCATAGGTCTAAACTCATCTAATTGTACATATTAGATATGTGTAGTTCTTTATGTATCAATTGTGGGAGTGAGAAAGAGCTGGGAACTTTTGTGGCTGGTTATATATTTACGAGTGGCACTTAATTAAGATCTAGGGGGAGGTGGATGAGGTTGCGACAACAGTGAACAATATCTCTGCGCTGTTGTCCAAGGCCGCTCGGTTGGACTTACAGTATTGCCACTGAGAACTGGATGACATAAAACAAAATGTATCCTATGTGCAGTACTGGAAACATTACCTCCTAAAAAGGAGGTAGCATTAAAGAGGAATATTACAAAAAAAAAACATAACATAAAAAAAATGATTAAGGAGTTTCTATCTCTGAAAAGACATGGTTCGCCCCCAACTCACACTTTTCCTAACTGACGTTTAATTTCTTCCTCCAACCTTAATAATAAATGAAAAGATCGTGATGCAGAAAACATTTCAGCAGATAGCTCTTTCACATTGGTTTTGAAGATATTAATGTCATCCTGTTTCTCCTGGTTTATTTAAATTCAGTGGCGTTTACTTCTGTTTTTAAAAGGATGAAGCGATTTCTTCCAAGCACATTTCCATATCCTTGCATGTAAAGTGGGCATTACCGTTGGCTATAGAGGGAAATGCGAAGCCACCGACAGATGCAGCCATCAAAGATATTTCTGGGAGAGGCCTTAATAGCTCTGGAGAGAATCACAGACCTCAGGCTGGTATGCTGTGCCTGAGGTCATCTTGCCTTTCTTTTTTTCTTAGAACTGGCAGAAATAGAGCACAGGATAGCCCTGATCTGTGGACTCCATTTCCAGTATGACTTATGGAGGTTCTGGGAATGTGTCCCCAACGGCAGTATTGGGGTCTGGGCAGGTGCCAAGTGCCATGGCTAAAGAATGAATTGCAGCTAATAGAGAAAGGTGTCTTGACACAGCAGTGTGTGTGTGGGGCAGGGGGTGAGGGTGGGGGGAGGTGAACTAAGGATAAACCAAATAAGCAACCAAAAAAAAAAAAAAATTCTGTTTAGCCTGAAAAAATGAAGCAAGAAAAAACCAGAGGAAGTAAGTTTTGATTACATCCATCGCCCAGAGAGAAAAACAGCAAAACAAGTTAATTTTGAATTCTTGAGTCTTCTAACTAGGCGACACTTCCAGAGAAAAATAAATTGCTGATAAAAGTCACGAGGCCTTGGGTAGATCTGGAAATGAAGTCTGGGGAAGATGTGATTATAGTTGACAGCTGAGAAGAGAGATTTTGAAGTCCTGTGTACACCCGGGTTGACTAATTACTAATTTTGGAGGCGGTGGTGGTGGTGGTGGTGGTTTGATTTGTTATATTTAGAAGATATTTAGAAACCATGAGAATTTTAACAAGATACCTCATGCACGTGCAGCGCTGCTGTGGACCAATTGCTTTAAAATTGTTTGGACATATTTCGAAGTGGCAACTATGGGAAAACTAGATGTGAATTTTCAAATATGTGAAACTACCTTTAGGACAGTGATTCTCAAACTTTAGTCATCCAAGCATCATTTTCCCGATTTTTGCCACGTCGTGGAGCCTGCTTACCCTTAGCCATTTAATATTTTCCTCAAATTGTCCCATTTTATTTAGTCTTTTATGTCAAGGGAACTATATCAATTATTTAAATGCACTGGAGAGAAAGTAAATGTAAAAATAAGTACAATAAAAATGAGACCTTATTTAATTTGCACTAAATACCCTTATAGAGGAGAGCTCTGAGCTTATTCTTTGTTAAAAGAACTTTGTGAAAACAAAAGAGAGATTAACAGACTTTGGAGAGAAGTGATGACATTGCATGAGAATTTGCTGGAATGGCTCTGGTCCATAGCACTTACCGTGAGGGGTAATTATTAGTGGAACATCTGTTAAACCCCCCTGAATTCCTTTCTTAAGTCGCCTTTATGCCCATTCACTCGTTTTCCATTGTCGAACTCTTTTATTTCAGAGACCTCTACTACTGCTCATATTGGTTTCCAAACCAACGTTTTTAGATCCTTCCTTCTTCCTGAACCCCATTCTCACATTCTCAAAACTCTGCTGGCTATCTTTCCACTTCCCATAGGTATCTCAAATTCAACTCACATGAAATAAAATTCATTGTCTCTTTTCACGACCCAAATCTGTTCTTTTTTTTTTTTTTTTTTTTTTTTGCCTTTTTATAGCTATTACGTGGGCAGAATCCCAGACCCTGTGCTAAGTTTTCATGGATTATTGCGTTTCATCTTCATAACAATTCTATGTGCTATTATTTTTCTTATATATAAAGACATGGAGGATCAGAGGGGTTAATTAACTTGCCCAAGAACATCTGGGTTGGAAAAGGTGATTCTGGGACTTGAATTCAAGTCTATTCTGCTCAAAATCCACTCTCCTCATCCCTGGGCCATACTATCTTCATGACCGGCAGGACTTTTCATGCAGCCCCCCACATTAAACACGTTGGTTTTCTCAGTTCCTCTCACTTCCTCATCCCTGCGTTTAATCATTCGACCTGCCAGGTCTGCCTTGAAAACAATTCCTGACATCTCTTCCTTCCTCACGGGTTCTGGGCCACTTTCCTTAGCATGCCTGTTGGTTTTAACACCTCTGAGCTCCACTAGGTACCGTCCCTCCAATGGTCACTCCGTGTTACCATAAAGGTAAAGTCTAAATCTGATTATGTCATTGCCCTGCCCAAGAGCCTTCTGAAAGACCCTTGTTTGATTAGGTAAAATCCAAACTCCTCTACATGATCCAGAAGGTTCTTCAAACATCTTCAGTTTGTCTTTCCAGACTGCCGCCCACCCCTTCCCAACCTCATGTCCCTGTCTCTCTTCTCTTTGTCCTGTTTATACATCTCTGTTATTATGGGGAACTAGGAGGCACTCAACTAATCATTTGTTTATGTAATGAATTGTGTCTTCATTTAATGAGCACTTACTCTGTTTATTTTTTAAAAATTAATGTAATATTCCACACACAAAAATACTGGTGAAATTTTAATCATATTTTGTGCTGATGTCAATTTCCTGGTTTTGGTCATGAATTATATGTGGTTGAGTGGACGGTTGAGTAAATTGTTACCAGGGAGGAAAGTTGGATAAAGGGTAAACCGACCCTCTCTGCACTATTTTTCACAACTTCTCATGAATCTGTGATTATTACAAATTTAAAAGCTTAAAAAAAATTACTGTAGTATTTGAATTTTCCGCCCAGGAAGTAGTTTGAAAAAATAGTGGACATGTAAGTACTATACTTTTAAATTAGTATATTATTATATCACATGACTCCTCTCGCTTGCTGCTTGGGCCTGGGCTGTGAGGTATATGCCGGATTTCACCTTGGAAAGAAGAGCAAAGCCTCTAGACAGACTGAGACTGAATTCCAATTCTGCTGTGTATAAACTAAATGAACTTTGGCAAGTCACCCTGAACCTCAGTCATCATAAAAAGTAAATATGATAATACGACCTACTTTCTAGGAATCTGTGGGATAGCTAAATAAGGTAATGCACATAAACAAGGTGATTCACTTAAACAAGACAGAATGCAAAGTGCTTAGCATATAATAATCACCCTTGACTTCTCTCTTCTTCTCAACCTTCATCAGCAAAGCCTTGTGGCTCTACAGTTTCTCACCTCTGAGTTCATGCTACCTTTATCTCCCACCTGAATCACTCCAGCAGCCTCTTAACTGGTCTCCTTGCTTCTACCACCAATACCTACCTTACATCTAATCTGAACACAGCAGCCAAAGATATGGAAGTTGAGTCACGTTATTCCTCCACTCCAAGTCCTCCTATAGTTTCTCTTCTCACTGAGAGCAGATGGCAAAGTCTTTCAGATGGCCTCGCAGGTCTCCCTGTCCTTCCCACTTGTACTCACCCGCACGCACCTCTGAGATCCTGTTTTCTCCTCTCCCATCATGCACCTAGCCCAGTCCAGGAACTTTGCACTTGTATTTCCTGGGCCTGGATTGTTCCTCCCCCAGATGCTTCGCTGCCACTTTGCCACTTTTAAGTCAATGCTCAAAAGTCACTCTCAATGAGGCCTTCCTAATCACCCTATTTAAACTTTCAATCCCCACCACCTCCTCTGTCGTTCTCCTTACCACTTACCACTTTCTAACATGCTATATAATTTATTCTGTCTCCTCTGACAGAAAAGCAAGTTCCATGAGAACAGTGGCTTTGTCTGTTTTGTTCACCACTGTGTCCCAGAATAGTGCTTGGCACACAGTTGGCCCTCAATAAAATCTTCCAAGTGAATGAATAAATGAATGAATTCCAGCAGATGAGCAAAATGACCAAAGCCACTGAAGCGTGGAAGAGCATGGTCCTTTTGGGAAACCGAGAGCCCATCGGGATGACCAGAGTCGAATGCATGTGTGGAAGGGACCTGGTCTCTCTCCTTCCCTTTCCAGGAGACATCTTGAAGAGTTCTCTGTACCCCTTGACTTTATTTCTTTACCTCTCGCACTCTCCTCACCCTATTTCTAGTTCTCTTCTGCCTCCTTCACTCCATCAGCAATGACCTCCAGGTCAGGGACTCCTGCGGTCATCGCGTTGAAGCTCAGGGTATGATCTGCCGCTGTTGATCGCTCCCTCCCTCTCAAACCACTGTTTCCCCTTCATTACGCAACACTCTCTTGGTGTTCTGCTCACCCTTCTAGATGCTTCCTCTCTATCCCTGTTGCAGGCTAGTCCTGTCCTATTCACCCAGTCATGGGTTGAGTTTGCAAATTTCCATTCTAGGTTCTCCCTTTGCCGACTCTGCCCTCTTCCTGATGTATCTCATGTGCTCTGGGGCCTCTGTGACCACCCATGCTGAAATGGCTTACAGATGGATAGCTTTAGCTCAGGCTGCGCCTCCGAGCTCCAGGTCAACTTGCTCATTTGCTGTCCCAAAGGACCTTAAACTCAACGTGTTCCAAACCACGCATGTGTTCTTTCCTCACCCAGCAAACCTACTCAGGAGACTCCTGACTCTAGCCCTTTTTGTCTCTTTAGCTCAGAACGCTCTTACCTCCTCTCTTTGCTCAAAAAAGCTCCTCTCATTTTCTAGAACTCAGCTCAATTGCCACATCCACAGCGACACCTTCCCTGAGCTTCTGAGTGGGTCAGATCTCCCCTTATGTCATATACCTTTTCTTCATGGCACTTACCACGATTATTGCTTTGTATCTGTTTGTGCAATTACTTAACAAGTGCCTGAACCTCACCCCCTGCTCCAGGAAACTAGAGACAGGGGTTACGTTGTTCATAATCACCCTGTATCCCCAGACTTAGCACAGTACCTGACAGGTGGCAAGTGTCCAACAAATATCAATTTTTTCATTCTAGTAATAAAAATAATTATAACTACAAATTATTGAGTATCAACCATTGACCTATGCTTGACATTCATTGTCCGATTTAATATTAAGACATGCTTTGAGTTCCTATCACGGTATTTATATACATATATGCACATATCAAATATATACATACATATTTACCTATAATATATATAATGTATACTATTTAATATATATATATGTGATATATCTAATATATACATAGAGCACGTATTTCAATAGGAATATTTCATATATTATTATCATATATTATAATATATAAATATATTATCATTCTATATATACATATTTTGTTTTAAAAATGAGGACATTTAGACTTA
This sequence comes from Eidolon dupreanum, assembly GCA_028627145.1. Classification (NCBI taxonomy): domain Eukaryota; kingdom Metazoa; phylum Chordata; class Mammalia; order Chiroptera; family Pteropodidae; genus Eidolon; species Eidolon dupreanum. The sequence goes on along the minus strand of CM053511.1, from coordinate 3,720,733 downwards.
GCAAAGTTAATAACTATCAGAATATGCCCAAACTAAGACCTGAACCCTGACTCCAGTATCCTTTTTCCACCCGCATTCAAAACAGAAAAGATACACTGGAAATGCAGATATTTTTCAGGTTTTATCAACTTAAAAATTTACATATTTAAATTAGGCTGTTTTGCATGACACGGAAACATATGTATTTGGATCGTATAGTAGTGCCGAGAGAACTTTAGATGAATTTTTAAAATGCGGCCCATCCTCTCTACTAAAATGACTGTCATTTTGTCTAAGGCCATGCTACCCTGAACGAGCCCGATCCCATCTGATCTCGGAAGCTAAGCAGAGTCGGGCCTGGTTAGTACCTGGATTGGAGACCACCTAGGAAGACCAGGTGCTGTAGGCATAAAAAATAAATAAAAAAATAAGGGATTATAAACTGACAAGGTTCTTGCAATTTGTGAGGTCAACCAAGGGTTGCCTCACAGGGTTGCCTCACCTAAAAAAAAAAAAAAAGAAAAAAAAATGACTGTCGTTTCTGGATTTTACATTGGTCCCAGACCAAGTGTTGGTACTGACCACGTGGCAATGGTATTGCATTATGGGAAAGGAGATGCAAACTCACCGTTTTCAATGTGATGGTGGATGTCCAGCCTGCTGGCCCTCTCCAACCAAATGTCCTCACTTGAGGAAGAGTCAACATCGCCCAAGATACTTCCATGCAGCCAGGATTTCGAGGCACCGAGTTTGAAGAGGGAAGAAAAAGAACGGCGGATTCTCTTTTTCTTTCTGAATATTCTGGAGAGAAATGGAAGAGGATGGTGACACATGAATAGTAGCCACCTCAGGTTCAAATCGGTGAATTTAGTGAGCAGAACACATCACTCCAATTCCATCCACGAAGCTCATTTTATTTGTTCCCTCTGCTAATTCCACAGAAGCTTCTTAAATTTCTGTGTGTGTCAGATGCTTGGATCAATGTCAAAGATACGAAGATAAAAGACAAAACTTCAGATACAAAAAGTTCACACTCTAGTATTAGAGAGAGACAAAAATGATGCAGCCACAGTTAATGTTTTCATCGAGCTTATTCTGTGCCAGGTGTCTTTCTCAGGGGCTTACATATAATAACTCACATTATCCTCAGGACAGCCCTGTGTGGTAGGTACCATTGTTACCCTAGTTTTCAAATCAGGAAACTGAGGCGCAAAGAGGTTTAGCAATTTATCTGAGTTCGTACAGCTAGTAAATGACATGGCTGAGATGCAAACCCAGGCAGTCTGGCTTCATAGTCCCTGCTTGATTACTGGGCTATGGGGCAGGAGGGAGGACAAAATTAACTAGAGGCTGCTAGTTAAGAGTACCCACCAGGAGGGGCATTGCTCATCTGGAGCCGAGGGAGGCTTTCTGAGGTAGGAACGCTCCGAGCTGCATAGGATGATCTGACCTGTTCACGGAAGCACACACAAGTGCATCCCACGTTGAGTCACGCTAGGAAGTGAGGCCAGGAAGGTACAAAGAAGGCCAGTGATAAAGAGCCTGGAATGTTATGTGAAGGGCTTGGATTTAATGTTAGAACAAAGGGAGAACCCTGATGTACGTCGAGGGGAAGGGGGTGGTGGTGATGCAATTCGGCTTGCGTTTCTAAAAGAGTTTAACTACTCACACGTCCACAGTCCCAACAATCTACCCTCTGCATTGTAATCAGTGTTACCTTGCTAAGGAGAAATCTGAAATTTGTCAATGGCTCCTCTTTATCCACAGAATAAAGCCCAAACTCCTAGGCTGGAATCCAGCCCCTTCCGTCCACTCCCGGCGTCTGTGCTCAGCCTTCTCTCTTGCAGGGCAGCTCTTTCCACCCTTAGCTGTATTTCCACAACTGCTCGCTATTCCCCAAATTGTATCGGGGTCTGTCAGAACTCTCTCCAGTGCTCCCCTTTCCTGCTTCTATTTTAACTGACATCCTACATCTCTCAAGACTCAAATCGATCATCACCATCTCTAGGAAGCTTGTTTCAACCTGTTCATGCAAGTGAGATCGGCCTCCTTCCTCCCCCTTCCCCTGCACTCCGTTCAGACTTCATCACCTGCATCACCTCATTACTTCTGTCTGTTCTCATGTCAGCTCTTTCTGCCCTATTAGCCTTTGTTTTTCCACATTATGGAGCAGCAGTGGGCTCCTTATAAATGAATGTTGAACAAACGAATGAATGAATAACTAACAAGTGCATTGGACTTCCAATTCTTTTATATAATATCTTCTACTTACCTGACTATGTTCTCCTTGTATATAATGCTGGTTTGGGATGGGCTCAGGGTTATGTTGCCATCTTTGTCGCAGAGAAAACTGTCTTCTGTCCAAACATAGTAGCCATTAGTGAGGAGTCTGGGACTTCGGCGACAGGGAAAGTGGGAGCCTGTCAGGGGATCTATGGAGCAGCAGTCAAAGGGACTGTCACCATCCAGGAAGTCACAGGCAAAACTACAGAGGGAATAAGGAAAATCCTTTAAAGCTCTGTCCGGAACATCTAGTCACACAAAAGCCACATTTCTAGTCACCATGAAGGAAAACACCTCTTTGCATTCGTGGCTGCCAGTGACTTCTGCGACCTGAGGAATTTCACTCTCGGGCTTCCGGGGTCCATCTCCTTACCCGTGAGAGCGTTGGACTCCAGGACGTTTAGTGCTTCCTTCTGTATTAAACACTTCGATAAAACCGTATGATGCACTTACACCCTTGACATTAGTCCTCCAAGTAAGATGCTTTCTTTGCATCTTTCGTGGATGGAAAAATCGGAAAGTAGTCTATCTGGGGTGTGGGTAGCTCATAGTCTCCTCCACTCCTGTTACTCTGAATATCCTTCCAATTTCTATGTCCTTACTCTTGTCACTGTGATAGACAAATTATAAGTATGCAGCCACCAGACAGATGTGAGTTATAGAGTGAACATGCAGTTAAAGAGATCTGTTCAGCCTTCGCCAGTTTCCCTCTTGGTCAGCCGCACAGATGTTTGTGCAGTTCTTATCTCAGATTCGGTATCAAGGGTGTCTCCTTAGGTAAAGCTGTACGTGTCTTAGGTTTGCAAAACACACGTCTATGTGCTTGAAAAGCAACCTCATGCTCTACTCAATTTCCGATAACTTTTTTAAATGTAAAAGTCTACTCACAATTAACATGTGCACTAAAGTTAGCAAAGTGCTACTCTGAGTGAATATTATTTAGTATCGAAAACTGACTATGGGCCTGGCCCAAATGCTTTATCTACTTTAGGGAAAGCTCCCTAAAAGCTAAGTGTTATTGTCTTCATTGTGCAGCAGGAAAAAATGAGGAGCAGAAGGGCAAATAACTTGCACAGCAAGTGGCAGAGCTAGGATTTGAACCTTGGTCTATCTGCCTCGAAAACATGCTTTCTATTCACACAGCCTGCTTGTTCATCCTTGACTCATTCACTGATAGTAGTCAGAGGTCTAGAATTTATAGAAAGGAGCAGGTGCTAATAGCGATGCATTATCCCGTTATACGATTGGCACATTTCACAAAATGCTAGAGGAAAAATGATCTGATGCCCGCACAAGGAACAAAAGACAGACAGAGATACAGAAAAGAAAGAGAGAAAGAGAGAAAGAGAGAAAGAGAGAGGGAGGGAGGGAGGGAGGGAGAGGGAGAGAGGGAGAGAGAGAGAGAGAGAGAGAATAAGACTTCATTGCAGAAATTGAACAGAATGGTAAAACTACACGTTTTAGTAGAGAATGAAATTTAGCCCGCTTGTGCATTGGTGTAGAATCTTGTTTCTCTTGTAAGGTTAAATAATTAAAGCATATTTAAGAGAACATAAATTCGAGAAAAAATAACCATATACCAGTATTCATTAATTTCGCCACTCATCAAATAAACAATTCACATTTATCTACATGTTCACCCCCCCCCAAAAAAAAAAATCCATTATAAGCTCAGGCAAGTTTTCATTTTGTGTGTGCATGGGACTGAAAATATATACCCATACTCAAACTAGATGATACCTAAAACTAATATTTTTTAAACAGAAATACAACAAAATAATGCACACAGGAAGAGAATTTGATGGCTTGTTCTTATAAAAAGCCCCATGAAATACCTTGGAAAAATGCATGTGGAAGACAGCTCTCCAGAACATTCTCTCTCAGACTTGGAAGACCCTGTGTGAGCAAATGAGAGAGAAGTACAACTTTGTCACAGCTCACCAACACGCATGATTGCAAACAGTGGAGGCTGTCAAGAAGGTGTGAATAGCTGATGCCCCAGCCTTAGGAGAAACTCAGAATAATGCAGCCATCCAACGAATCAGTATTAATGCAACTTGTCACCAGGCCTCTCTGGGCAGCCAGAAATGATCTAGGGGCTTCTACCTTCTGGTTCTTCTCCCACTCAGCACTCCTTTAGAGGTCCCTTAGTGCAGGATGAGGCAATAATAAATCATTAGCATCAAACTGATTCATGAAAAGGAGGAAGAAAACATCTTCTGTGAAGCTATAGAAAACCGAAATCAATTACCCAATGTGCTGGTTATTTTAGCTTACTCAGTAATTTGAGGAATTCAATCATCTGCCCGGAATCTCTCTCATTAGTGCATTTTAAGGCACTTCTATGGTACAATAATGAACAAAAGGCAATAGCAGAGGGGAAAAAAAAGTAGTTTTGTTTTATATAAATGATTTTCTAATGTATGAAGCTTGTGAGTGTTCTTAATTTTTTTAAAGCATTAATTCGTTCATTGTAGTTTAACCAAAGGCTTGGCAACATATTTCAATCAGAGAAAATTGTGATTGCTTAATATTCTAAACTCTAAAGCAGAATTTTATATCATATAGTAATGGTGTGAATACTTCTACTAGACAGGCTCTGTGAAACTTGATTCCATTACTGACAATTACTATCTAAGCACAGAAAGGAATTTAGACATTCAGACTGGGCTGGTTGATTTGTAAGAAGAAAATTGTAGGTGTGTGAGGAAGGGTTAGAAGCAGGGTTTGAGGAGGCAATGACAAGAGGAAGGAAGGAACTCGAAACCACTACCGTTTTAACAACGCCCTAATTTTCTACAAGTAGCTATCAAAATCATTCAGTATTTTTTTTATAGACAAACAGTTTTGCATCTTAATAGTAGCTGGTAAACAATCTCCTTTCACATTTATGCACAGGCATCTAAAAAAAAACGGTGATTTTTTTTTTTCCCCTACTAAAAGGAAAAATACCACATTTCTCTCAAGGAAAGAAATGAAGTCAAAATCATTGCCAAAGTGAACGCTGGCATTTAAGAAGCACAAGCTACTGACAGATGGTTAATGGTGTGAGTATCAGCAAAATCAAAGCAAGGAAATTGCTAAAAGAAGTCTAATCATTCAAAAGATAATTGCGTTCACCACATTTACTTGCCACTGGTGTTGACATCAGTTGAGATATTCGGTACATCTTGGGAAGGCTGCTTATTCAAACTTCACAGATTTTCTGCAAAAGATGTAAAAAAAAAAGGTGGATTATATATTAAAAATAGAAAAGTGATGCCAAAACAGATGGCATCTACTAATTGCACTACTCAGATTTGTTTACTGAAATAAGGAGACATAGGATGGAAGGGAAGAGACTGGATCGGAGGACCACTGAGGTGGTGCCTGCCTCTACGATTTTGTGTTACATTTTCCATTGTCTTGCTCAGTGCATCTCAATAATCTTGTTCAATAAATAAGATCAATATTTTATTTGGGAGAGCTAGACTTGCAACGACTGACTTGTAATTAAAATAAAAATAAAAATGAATTATTTGATTAAGGAAACTGAAAAGTGATTGGTTCAAGAGCCCTCTGAATAAACTTATTTATATTTTCATCATCCAGCACACATCAACCTCATTGTCCAGTTTCAAGTAATGTTTGGGGTTGGTGTCTGTCTTTGGTCCAACACCATGAACCACTGAAAGGTAGTCACAGGGAGGGTCTTTTGCACTTGCTATCAGTCTGGACATTCATAAGCAGCATAAGTAGCATTGTACTAAAAATAGTACACCACTGGGCAGATTTCAACACTCAGTTCTCATGAACATATTATTTACCTTCTCAATTACAAATTAGAATATTATGTAAACTATGACCGTTTACCACTCATCACATTGATCTACCTTCTGTTGACTATTTTTAGATATCTCTATTCTAACGGCTTTATAAAATAGGACTAAATGCTTTTCTAATTCACCACCTCTATCCACATTTTTTAAAAATGCGATAACTAGTAATGAATTGTTTTTTGTAAATGTCATACGTAATTTTAAATCAGAATAATTATGTAGCTCTAGATTGATTCTTCCAATAAATTATACACAAAACCTGTTAGAAAACAGACCCTGGCTTATACAGACCTGCAGACAAATCAGGAGAACTTTCTGGCATGCCTTGGATGACCTCTCAATCAAAGCACACATTCATAAATTTCATTTGCTTAGAATATAAAATAATTTTGTTTCACTATAATAGTGTGTCACTTGTCCTTTTGATTTTTTTCTCAATATAATATGAATATGTCCAGCCCAAATTACCCTATGTTAGGTTCCTCAAGCATTAGGTTTAATTTTAGGCCACCAAGTTCTGCAGCAGAAGGTAAGGTCTTATGGCTAGATCTTAGAAATACTATCACAGGCTACTCACAGTACACTAACAGTTAATCGAGTATTAATATCACTGAAAAAGAATTCAGTTACAGCTCTAAAACTTTTCAAGAAACAGATCCTATCTACCAGTTCCATCAAAGCAACCAATCTGTTTCGAAAAATAATTTGCCCATACTCGTTCTTTCCAAAGGAAATCCCCAGTCTCTTCTTCCAATTGATAGATGACAAAATAATTACTGAAGTGTGAAGCTTCCTGAGTTTGACAGCGGAGAAATCCAGGACTTAGC